>JAZGTK010012422.1:0-12300 GCA_036877625.1 Ambastaia sidthimunki
TGTGATGTGTTTGTGAATATTAGTATGTGATGTGTTTGTGAATATTAGTATGTGATGTGTTTGTGAATATTAGTATGTGATGTGTTTGTGAATATTAATGTGAAGTGTTTGTGAATATTAATGTAGTAAATGAGGTGTTTGAGATGAATTACTCACAGGTTTAGTTGATCCCGCCTGTGTTTTGAAAGCAGCGCAGCTGCGTCATTTCCGCCAGTCAGACGCGAGCAGCGCCGCTCAGAGGCGTGAAGGTTCATAGTATAAAGGCGATGATATAAAACTAACACACACACTATATTTACAGTTTATATTTATAATTTGTAGTAAAGATCCACTGTATGGTTTGATGTTAGGTGAATGTTTTGCAATATACAGTTGCACTGACATTAAATTACTTTAATTGCACTAAAACTGCAAACCTAATTCCCTCAAACTCTTTTAAATGCTTGTGTAATATTTTTGTTTTGAATAGGTGCTTCTGAATTTGTTGTTTGTGTAAAATAACGGTTCTAAAGGGAAAGGCAGTTCTGAGCCGTTAATGCCTGATGGGCCAACAATGAGGCAGCCATTGAATTCCATGAACAAGACCAAACAAGGATCTGGAATCTGCCAACATCCACCCACTGAATCTCACTGTCCTGCAGTCTCTCTCTCTCTCTCTCTCTGATGGGAATATAAAATGCCTGTTATCTCCTCTATAACAGCTGATGATCCATCAGTCATGAATCAAAAATTACTTTAAAATATCAATGTTTCATGTTTAATAGTTGAGTGTCTGTTGACATGTTGCCTATCCCAGAAACATTACAAATAAATGAATCACATTTCTTTATAACCATCAACAAAAACATTTATTGTAAAGGTGTGTGTGGAAAATACACACAGACTCCTGATGATCAACAAAACAGAATGCCACAGAGCATATGTCGTTCATCTAACAGTGTCGTGAAATTAAATATTTCCACATGTATGATGTTTTTAACCGTAAATACAAAAAGTACAAAACAATTCAGGCAACCAAAAAAAAAACAATTGTTACAGGAAGGTTGTTACATTTGAAGATAAATGTATAAAATCTAAGGAACATTCGAACCTACCCAGAAAAATATAAAAGTACACCAAGAAAAAAAATCAATCTCTTATATGATAAATCTATGCAAGTATATATTACAGACCAAGTAATTATGAACAAAACACATGTAATCTTCCTTTTAGAAAGCCCTTATGTCAAACATTTAGAGCACAACCGGCAGAGCACGTCACTACCCGCTGAGTTCATATCAATATAACTTTAGTGTTTGAAACATTGCTACACATTTCACTTTTTCATCATACATTAATCTGTTTCTCCTGAGTGGTGTTTCATTTCACACATTTAATATTATAATATGTAAACTCAAGTAGTGCACATACAGTAGCAGCTGATGTCTGGATTCTGTTTTGTATTTTCACAGGAAACAAACTTAATTCTGCTGCAAACATGTAAACTTATTCTCAGTTTACTGCTATAAAAACACATTAACAGCTGATTCTAAAATGTGCATATTGATGACTTCACATAAATTTCACCCACCCTCATGTCTGTACTCGGAATGAAACAATAAATCATCAAAATGTGTATAAAAATTATTTTGTAACATCCCTTTAATTACTCTTTAATTTAATTAAGAACCTACATTATCGTCACTTGTAAGCGAGTGAGGGGAACCAGGTTCAGACATCTCTTCTTTGCCAGCGATTACGGCTACTAAATGTCTTCGTGAACCTTTGGACCGCAGGTGGGTACTGTTTGGATGTTCAGTGTGGAGGTGGCGCTGCAATGCATCCTGGGTAGGTGCCGTGTGGCCGCATTCTTCACAAACATACAGTTTGGTGCGGCGCTCCTTGTAAGCGTACTGCTGTGTGACACCATGAATCTTTTTCATGTGAGACTCCAAAGAGCAGCGCTGGGTGAAAGCCTTCTCACAGAGATTACACTTGTATGGACGAACACCTACAGGAAAAAAGATAAGATGGGCATATTTGTTTTTTAAACGTTCACACAAATTTTCATCATGTCAATCTCACTAAAATCTAGACAGATTCTCTGCCAAAACTAAAATAAAGAATAATAAAGAATGCAATCAATTATCCAAATAGCAGAAACACTTCCTTACCTGTGTGTGTGCGAACATGTCTCTTGAGATCAAAGGTGTCATTAAAGCCCTTTCCACAGAAATCACACAAGTGTCTCTTCTGCTCACTGTGACATTTCAGGTGTCTGTTTAGCATGCGCTGGAATTGAAAAACTTTCTGACACACCTGGCAAGCATAAGTGCTGCCACCCGCCTGCACCGAGGATAACTTAGTGACAGACAGGGGGCAAGGTGTTGCTATAGAAACAGGTGGCTCTGTCTTTACAGCAGAGACAGTGGGCGGGGCCTCTGTGGGAAGCTCACCTGTGGTCACCTGCAGTGAGTTAACAAAGAAAGAGAGAAATAAAGACTAAATTAATGGTATTGTAAACATTCTGACCAGTAAAGTGATATGAGTTTAACCCACACACACAAAGTCAAATCGATTATGACCGAGAGTGAAACAACAGCCCAGCAGCTGAATATGACTGCTTATGTCATAACTGCAGTAACTAGATCTTAGATCAACATGGTAAAAGTAAACAATTTTCCAGAGGCCTCACCTTTATTTTAGTGCGAACGTATGTGTTGTTGTGTGAGCTGCGAATGTGCTCTGTCTCTGGAAACTGCCCCAGAGCAGTGCAGGATGGGAGCTCGGCTGCAGGGACCACCGCACAGGGGTCATGGGTGTACATCTTGTTGTTTGTATACATGCTGTGCTCAATGCGTGTGGACAGGCACAGTGCCACCTCTGCTGGACTGGCTTCTGTCTCCTCTCGGAGAGCAAAGGGAGACATGGAGGCTGGAAGAGACAAAAACATGCTTCCATTATGGTGCCTTTTTTACTGGTGTTTCATACGAACTTCTGTCTACTACTATCAAAGTTATTAATTTTCATTATCCATCCAAAAGCACAAGCTAAAACATTTGTTTCAGATTGGAAAAAGCAAGCCATGCATTAATATTTGCAATGTTTGTGTTACATAAGTGGTGGATTATTGTGTACATTTTAGTGATGAATTATGACAAGGAAGAGTATAGTTTTTTCCAGTTTAGCTTTGTTTTAGAACATCTTTTCTTTGTGTAAGCGTTGGATTACATTCTACATATTTTAAGATGTGCTTGCAAGACAATCAGAAACTGGGTGTGTTTGTGCCTCTTCAGGCAAAGGGGGACAGTTGTGCCTCTGGGCCAGGTGTGTGAGAATGCAAGTGTGGGTGGGTGGGTGGCTAGTGTGCATGAGTGTGTGACTGTATTGTGCCGGCTGAAGTCAAACCACTCCTGTTACTGCTTTACCAGTCAGACCAGCTGAGCTAGAGACACAGGCTCCATCTCTCTTTATACAAACCTCCACTCAACACAATACATCAGATGGATAATCTGCAAATGTTTGCCCGTAAACCTTCATGTTTATAACTAAGTGGTTCTTCAATTACACTTTATGTTTTCACTGAGGAGATTATGAGGGCACAAGCAAAAACACTGTGTTGCATGGCAGCGTCTTTTAGATTTCAGATGGCCATTAACAGTTATAGTGGTAGTCTGAACAAAGAATCTGTTGACTCTGGTGTGGCCAATCTACTGGGTTGCAAATTAAAATGCAAATATCTGATGTGTGCTGTGGCTAACGGTAACATGCAACAACCTTTTATTCACATTGAGCATACTGTTCAATTTTAGACTTGCAGATTAAAGAGACTTATGCGAACTCTGTTCCATTTCACAAGAAACTGATGAAAGCTAGGTAGAGTCCAGAATGACCTCATTATTTTATCATATTAATAATATAACACATAATGAAAGTTTATAGGTTTAACGTTTTAAAACAGAAAGTACATAGCAGTGATTGCCGTGTTGTTTTCCAGCCCCTCCCTTCACGTCAAGCCCATCGTGTGTGTTTGCAGCCATCAGATCTCAACACACAATGACACGAGGAACAGTAATAAAGAGCGAGCGCGCACACGGGCTTGATGATCATAATTTACTACAGAATATGTAATGCCCTTTATTATTGATTCACTATTATGTAGTAAATCACTGATCTTAAAATGCTTATTATATATCAGTGTTTTCATTGCAGGTATCTTGGCGTCACATTGAGGACAATTAAACAACAGTTCATGATGGGTTAAACCACGGGTCATAAAAATGGGTAACGACGTCGATAAATATATAACAATGCATGTGTTCCAGGTTTGTTTAGCAGATATCGAAAAGTGAGGTGAAAGGTACGTACGTGTGTGAGTGTGTGTGTGTGTGTGTGTGNCGTGTGTGTGTGTGTGTGAGTGTGTGTGTGTGTGTGTGTGTGTGTGTGTGTGTGAGAGTGTGAGAGTGTGTGTGTGTCTGTGTGTGTGTGTGTGTGTGTGTGTGTGAGTGTGTGTGTGTGTGTGTGTGTGTGTGTGTGAGAGTGTGAGAGTGTGTGTGTGTCTGTGTGTGTGTGTGTGTGTGTTTGCTAAGGGTGTAGCGGGAAAAGGGAGCCAGTGCGGCGAAACCCGTTATTTCCTTCACCGCTGTAAACATTAACCCAAACCCACATCACATATCACACATCAACTTAAACTGATGCGCATTCACTTACGATACGATAAAGAAAGAAAGAAAGAAAGAAAGAAAGAAAGAAAGAAAGAAAGAAAGACAGAAAGAAAGACAGAAAGACAGAATTAGGTATACTTCACATAATAATGTTGTTGTCGTGAGTGTTTTTTGGATTACTGCATTATGAAACGGGAGTAAATCAGAAAGCACTTGATTACTGATGAAGTAACTACACAGATGAACGAGTGTAACAGCAGCAGCAATACCTGCGTGAATCAACGCCCCGCTACTAGTTAGTCCAGTTCACACACTTCCCGAACGAACACAGCATCCCCTCTTTTAAAACAGCGGATTATTTACAAATAACGTTACAGGAGTAGCTCAAAAGATTATTGTGTAGTATTACAGTAACCTGAACAATAAAGTCTGTAGAAAAGGGCTCAAGATGAACTGTTGTGTTATTCCGTTACGTGAACGACAGTAACATGAGCTGAACTGTCTCCCAGTTCACAGAAGAAAGATATATCCGGCAAAAATACACTAACAATTAACAGACTAACTACATTAACCAAACTAATTAACATTTAATCGAAAAGAAAACAGTTTTAAAGGTTTCTTAAAAAACTAGCTTAAACATGACTATATCTAATTTCATTGTTTTTATTCTGAATGGTTTAAGACAAACGTGCTGTGAAGCGGGTTACGGTGAGTTTTATAAGACAGCTGAGTCTGAAGGTCAACTACAGAAGCTCTTCACACGCACGTCTTCTTTATAAATCACTTTAAAGTCTGATCAGTTTAGCTGTTCAGACACTTACAAATAACTTGCAAACAAACCGAGTTTGATATAGCATATGGTGTTTAATTTAGTCTTAGTTAAATAAGATTGGCCTAGTTACCAAAATATGTAGTCTGAAATGAAAAGCAAATATATCCGGTTATTTGATTCCGCGGGACTATTAGTTAATCCTCGATCAGCTGTGAATGAACTCGTGTTTAATCTAACTGTGCTGTTCGGTCCCTCTGTACCGTTATGCTGGTTGTGGTTATAAAAAAGCTTATTTTGCATTTTCTCACCTGGAATATAAATGTCACCGCGTTCATGATCCGGCAGGTCGCTCCAGTTTCTTTTACCGGGTGAAACGCAGTTTTTCTTCACCAGAAAAGCTCGTGGCATGATAACCCGCTTCTCTAGTCCTCTAGTCTCTTCACTGCAGTTTACTGACAAACTCAACAGCTCTGTTTTGCTGGCTGATCTCTGCACAGGATTAAACGCACAGGTCTGGAGAGAAAGTGTTTTGTGCGCTGGACACGGACACGTTCTCCGCTGGTTTGTACCTGTGCGGCGGAGTTTCCCTCTATACCGCCCGCTTCACCTTCCGCCGTCTTCCGCTACTCTAAACTCGCCAGCGAGAAATCTGCCCAACACAGTGAGTCTGGACACGGCTAAATATCGTCGTTAAGACGGATGGCGATGTTCAAAACAGCTAAACAGACCGAACCGCTCGACCAAGAAACGAATTTGAAAAGCTGATTGAAGCGCAGGTACACATTTCACGAGGAACAGGTAACAGCGCGCATGCGTCTGAATATAACGGTGACAACAAACCCGACCCAGTCCGGCCTCTGCGTCTTACCTGTCCAACCGGTTCCGCCCCCTCCCCGCACCGCAACACAGAGTCTAAGAAACAAGACGGGAGTGACGACTAAACGATCCAAAAATAACTCTTAAAACTCAATCTATATGGTTTAAAGTGGCATCAGGTTAAGCTCTGTGAGAGCGTTTAGTCTTTCCTTGAACGTTTTCTCCATAAGATCATATTTTAATCTTAAAAATAATCTCATATTCCACGCTGTACCGATGAGGATTTCAATTAGTAAAACTTACACAAACAGCTAAAGGTTTACAAACAGCAGTCCATGCGGATGCTAATGAAACTATCAGAAAAGCGCTCAGAAGCCACAGCTTTCACTCCAGAAGAAGTTTTTGCGGTTTCGATGGTGATGAGATGAATGAGATCATTTCTCAGGTCATGTACAGAAATCCTCCAGGTTACACATGCCACATTTTACATGAAGTTTCTGTTACGTGATTTCCTTTAATATGTCAGTATGCTAACTAATGACCTAGATTGAGAAAAACAGGGAGGGGAGCACAATTTAAAAAGGAAAACAGACACAGAGGTTAAAAAGAGCAGGCAGAAAGATAAAGAGAGGATGGCACAAATGAAAAAGAGAAAGAGAGTGAGTGAAAGAAGGAGTGTGTAGGTGTGTAGAATGACAGGTATGCTGTCCGGGCTGTTGGAGTGGTTGAGGCAGAACAGTTGACTTGAAGTCTTTTATACTTTCTCATCAGCTTCTCCATCCTCCCCTCTAGATAACTCTGCTCCATCAGAAGAATTGTTGTTTCACAAACCTCAGTAAACACTGTAAGTGACAAACATTTCTCATGAACTAGATTCATAACAGCTCAGTAGGCATTCTCCATGAATCAAAACAGTCCAGCCACAACCTCACTCATGCACAAACGTTGCTATAACCTCTGTAAGTATGAAGACAAAGAGACGTTGGGCTGCCATGCAAGTGAAACTGGCAGGAGTCAGTATTCAAGATTAACCTGACAGACAGCCTACGACCATTTCCCTCCTCCCCCATTTCTCTGACTTTCAGAGCCTGCTTCACCTCATTCACTTCTTAAGAATGACAACCAGTGACTTTCAACTAAAGCTATTAACTCAGTTTTTTTCCACTGCTAGGTAAAGGTGTGACCAGGTGTGCTTCAGTGTGACAATATTTGTGTGAAATTATTTTAACGTGTGTCACACCTGTTGACCAGAACCAATTTGCGGTTTGACGAGGGAATGTGGTAAAACTCTTCTCACAGTTCCACATTCTGGAGTGTATTAGTGAGGAATGCTGGTGACTATTGAAAGATAGCAATACCTATAGTTACTCTCTCTCTCTCTCGCTCGCTCTCAGAGTTTGTTATGTCACTCATGAAGTCTTGCTTGTCTTGTTACACCAGTGATTTCTGTTATGATGGAACTTAAAGTTCATATGATGTTCTTTTTCTTCTTCATGATCCGTTGAACTTCCTGGAATATTATTGTATGTTTTAGCTTGTACATTTTTATTTATATTCCATATAATACACCCTGAATGAATATTTTTCATGTATCTGCAGATACTACTTTACATAATTTAATGTTGCTCTAACTCATGTTTAGAAAACAATAAACAAACAAGCAGGTGATGCCATTTAAAGAGAAACAAAAATGAAAAGCACAACACAAAAATAATTGACACAATCAATGCAAACAGATTCATTGAGGCAAAGGGGAGATCAGAGCTTGTCAGACTGTTTTCATGGTAGATTTATTTAAGTCAATTTTAACAGAAATCAATTAATACTTTGCATAACTTATAAAACACTTCTGACAAACTGGCACAATAAAAATGTGACAACCTGCCCTGACATACAATTTATGAAAACAATTTAGCCCTAAAAACACAGTTTAACCTTTCAGTCAGAATTGATCTTCATTGTATATTTGACCTTTGATTGTATCACAGAGTGTTTGAATGTATTCACTTTCATAACATCAACATTTTAGTTTGGAGGATTGAATTAATAAAAATTGTAATTATTACAATTACACATATAAATTATACATTCTGATTTAGACAGATCTAAATGTGTGTTTGAATATAAAATGACTGCTGGAAAAGCTTTTGTGTAATTAGATTTTGACTTATAGCTGCTGAGATACAGGATGTGACAATTTTCCTGTGTGACCACTAGCCCTTGACAGGAGAAACAGGCCATCAGGCGAGTATGCTTTAGGAAGTCTGGCCTTTAAAGAAACCATTTCTATGTTGTTTAGAAACATTAGGCCCGACAAAACCTTGTGTTTGCTTTTATGAAACAAGCAATATGTTGAGAGACATTCAGAGCTGGAAACTCCACCTTGCGGCGCGTTGAGGAAACGCAGCTGTCGTCTGCAGTTTAAGCCCTTAGCTATTTTCTCCTGACAGTTACTTCTGACATGATTCAACAAGCACAGTGTACAGAGAGAAAATACCGTTAGGATTTGCTTTGGGAGTTACCGAGAGCAGTAAGACACAACAATGTAAAGAGAGTTCACGTGCATTACAAAGATTTTTACACACGAGGAGGCTGTAATGTTACATTTGGAAGTAAGTTGTGTTTCACTGCACTGTTAGGAAGTTGAGTTCAGTCTTGAGACAAAGGTAAGAAGGAGACAGAAACGTGAATGATAAAGTTTAGCGCTCTGAGTGTAATGGTACGTGAGACGGGGTGGAAAGAAGAAACACAGAAAATGTACATGCAGTAACTTGCCATTTGACACAGAAATGAGTTGAATCTGAGCACTCTCTCGTGAACAGGTTGAGTGTGTTTAAAGAGTGATTCTTTTATTAGCATAAATCAAACATTTAATGCTAAGACTGCTGGACAATATTTAAACCAAACAATATGGATTTTCTAATACTTTGGTCATTTATCGAAGCATATATCTTCAATAAATGTTTCTTTCAGGGCCTGATAACTAGAGGATATTGGCACAATTATGACCATTATTCATTTTGGATTTCAGTAGCTTGTTGTACTGTTGTCTTGTTCAAAACTGCTTTTGAATTTGTGATCAATAGGTTTATGAAGAAAGCAGATTTATTTGTTTTTTAGCGGTCAAAGTGTGTTCTGTATTTTCACTGAAAATAATATTCAATGTTCCAGCTAACTCTATGTCTGTCTTTCTCTGTCACTGTTGAGTCGAGTGAACGGATGTTATCACCAGTGGAGCTTCATTTTTACCCGTTTTGTTGGTACAGGGACTGAAGAACGGATAAATGGTCTCTGAGAATTTATCAATAAAAGTGTAGATGTGCACTTTTGCATCCACATTATAAAAGGACACTTGACCTTTCTCATAGTCCACAAACACCCCAACTTTCTGAGGTTTTTGGCTGAGGTTGAGGGCAGTGGAAGGCTCAGTCCTGAAGGCATAGTTGTTCTTGTCTCGCAAGCTAAGAAACCAGTAGCCATTGCTGGGGCTAACGGTGATCTTACCCTTCCTGTTAGTAGAATGGCTAGCCACTCCCAGGTCCCAGTCGGTTTTTCCACCCACCTCTACCTCCCAGTAGTGTCGGCCAGTGGAGAAGCCCTCGCATCCCAGTACACACACCACACGGTCAAAACGTTCATGGCTGTTGGGAACTAGTTGGTGCCTTTCACCGCACCAAACCTTCTTCCTGTCCTCTGACAGGATGAGGCGAGGATGGGCAGTGTTGGGGTCCAGAGTCACGTCCACTGGTTGAAGAAGTTCAGAAATAACTAAGTTACAAAACTAAATAAAATTTGAATTTAAATGTTAAATTGTCCCTTTTATACTGGAAACTCTGTAAAACTACTGTAAAACTCTCTGAATATACAATCCTTTTCCACCATATATATTTTTTTCCACCATATACATATTTCCACCACATAACTTTTCCACCATATTTTACATTTGTCACCCTTTTAAATGACCACAAACCTTCTACTATTATGAGGTCAAATAAACCACATATATAATACATTATAAGAATCAACAAATGTATCTGTCTACATTTAGTCTCTTACACGTACCTGCATACTCTTGTATTCTCTTCACTTCTGCAAAAAACATTATTCAACTTAATACCGTATTATACAAGCCAGAAGCAGTTTGATAACAGATCATGAAGAGATAATGTCAGCTGGGGAGATTCTTACGTGAAACAGACTCCAGTGACTGATCAGCGGACAGCGGAAAACCTAGAACACAAACAATAAAGTTAAATAAACGGACTGTACAGGGAAATAAAAGCGTTTGCAGCAAGTATAAAGTTATTTTTACATCTGCCACTAGATGGAGCTGTTGCTTGTTTTTTCACAGGTGTGGGTAGTTTGTGTAGTTCCTCATGAAAGTGTTCCAGCAGCTGACAGGTGGAGGTGTAAACGGCTTCTGTGAGGTCACAGGTCAATGAAACGCCTGTCCAGTCTTTCACTGGCACTGGAGCGCTGATATCAGAACAGCTCTGTTGAAGAAAATCAATAGATTGTTTGTAGGTTCTTTCAACGTCTGAGCTTGTATTTGTATGTCTTACACGAGTCTGTTCGCTCTGATAATGAAAACTCTTTGCAGTTTTACAGCTTAGTTAAATGGCAACATTTAAAAACAGACGTTTAACTAATCTAAGTCTCTAACTGAAGTCTATGGGTTTTATTTAGCTCGTTTATTATGAGGAAAACGTAAGACCTCAAGTCTGATCATATTCCTAGGGCAAGAACAATATTAGTGATTCTTGCTCTAGAAGGCACCACTAGTAGGTATAAGCAGAAACTATAGAATAAATAATAGAGAAGATCACATGTGAATGTTTGTCTCGACACACTACAGACCCTCAGGCCAGTGACATAGTCTTCAGTTTGGAGCAGTTTAACCAGCGCAGTGCTTCTGTCCCTCAGCTGGGTGATCTCGTGCTCCAGTTCTCTGATCATCACCTCAGCCTGGTGTTCTGTAGAGCGACGGTTAATCTCAATAACTTCTAACAGTCCTGCTTGACTGCGCTCGATGGAGGTCATCAGAGCTTTAAAAAGCTGCATGTTGCGTTGTGTCTCACGCACAGCCAGCATCTTGGAAAAGAAAGAATTAAGCAAAAGGAGAAAAGGTTCATTGTAAAAAACTGATACTGTGTGAAATTGACCAAATGCTTTTATGAACAAACATCTGCTAAGATCAAAAACATTTGTCGTTAAAGGGTTAGATGACACAGATTCAGTTTTGGCTATGATTTATTTACCCTCACATGGTTCCAAACTCGTATTTCCTTTTTAATAAACTTTCTTCAATGAAACACAAGAGAGAAAATTAAAAAATGACATTTTGTCAGATGCTTTTATCTTCACTTGCACTGAATTTAAGGAACACATGTTATCAGTTCATGCATTCCAGTTCAGAATCAATGATCTTGGAGTAGCACAACACTGTTTAAACCACAGGAAAGCTTTTGTGTTTCAAGGAAGAAACTGTTGGGCATTTTAATGATGTGGATGAGCGTGTCATTGGGAATCTTACATTGACGTCTATCAGTGAGTGTTTAATCTCCTCCACTTTCTGCAGTCTGTCTCTGGTCATCTCCTGAATCTCTCTCTGTGTTATTCTAATCTTCAGCTGTGCCAAACAAACAGGAAATTATGCAGCAGGAAGTGTTTCAGATTCGACCAGTAATGCACAATGATATAAGGACACTTCAGTTAAGCCATACTTTATATTTACCATTCTCACATCCTAAATGTTTAAATATTACATTTTTAACAATGGTTGTTTGTTTGGCCAGATCGGATCAGTAAAAATGCAGCAGACAACAAAGAATTTGAATTTGAACTCTTAAGTCACAATTAGAAATGAAAATGCTTGTCGAACAAACACATGAAAGTGGAGTTTATTTTTAAAGAAAGATAGCACAACCACACTGTAAGTGTTTTAAACTATGTAACAATACTACTCATACTATTTTAACTATTAAACTATTAAAATTAGGATAAAATATTTGCACATTTTCTGGTTGTTAATGTGATGAGCTACACATGTGGTTGTTTGCTGTAGAAAAA
>JAZGTK010012423.1:0-14945 GCA_036877625.1 Ambastaia sidthimunki
TTATTGCACAATACAAATTCCTAAATCAATGAAGAGAGAGTTTTTTTTAAACCAAGAAGGTATTTACAGCTGGCTGTAATTGGGTTAAAAATGTCAAGGTTTAATAAATTTATGGATACCTCTGTCAGAACAGAATTTTCCATCCATCCATCTTTTTTAATTTGTGTCACAGTTTAACCTACAGGCAACTGCTGGACGTTTAAACCTGATTGGTCAGCTAACTGAGAGTAGGGGCGGGGCTAGGTAATTTCGGTCTGGCAGGTAAGGTAAAGTTTTTCCACATTGTATTACACTCAGTATCCGCCTTCTCCGGTCATTCCCTCTCTTCTTCCTTTCCTTTCCCCACATCCTCTCTCCTTCCCTCTGGCCCTGCTCTCATTTTCTTATGCTGTGGCACATGTGTAAGGATTGTGGAGTTTTGAATTATTAGTTTAATATGTAAGACCATGTGTAATATTGAGTTTTCCCATTAAAGCCCATATTTGTCAGCCAGTAATATTAAGGGGATGGGGGATCTGTGGTTAATACAGCTCTTGTTAAGATTATAGTCAGACATCATTATTTTGTGACTTAGTCTAAACATGGTTGCCACGTAAACCATATTCATGTCCATGATAGATTTCCTATCCTTTGTGGAAATGAGGGACATTTATCAGCACTGGGTTCATCTCATTGGTTGTTACTCTTTGGTCTGTTGTGAGAGGTCAGGGTCCATATATGTAGAAGATCACGTATCAGGAATGCCGTCTTTGGATTAGAGCTGCTCCTCGGGAATCTTTGGCTTTAACCCCAGCAAACAGTGAAAATCTGATCCTAAATCAGCACTCTGCACAAACACGTGCTGTTAGATCTCTGGGGGTGAACTTCCTCCCTGTGGTCCGATGAAAATCAGTGTATGTGGTTCTGGTTGAAACATTTATCAGAATCATCTGATCCGAGGAAAGAGCCTGTACTGATGTCGGACATGTACTGAGAAAGTTGCTGTGTTCAGCAATTGAGGGAGAGCCAGTTAAAAAAGCAGTGAAACAAACTGTGGGTGGAGGGCTCATACATTTTGTAAAGCAGACTGGTTTCCTAATAGGGTCTCCTTCCCCCACAGGACCCCCAGCTGTGTCTGTGGCCACACTGTTGGTGTGCATTGGTCACTTTGACCGGTTGTATCCATCCATCTGACGTTTGCTCTGCACTGTCGGGCCTGCCAACAGCTGTAGACTGGGTGTGGATGGTGGGGTTGTGTGTACGTTTTTTTGGGAGGGGGTTGAGGAAGGAAATGGTGTTGGATTATAAAAACAGACAATGAAGGGAACTCAAAGTTGGGCTTCATGGATGGGTGGAGGGAGGCAAGAGTACACAAAATTATGAAGAGTCAGACCAGGCTGGAGAAACAGAGGAGTTAGGGATCGATGCAAATAGCAGACGGACCAATAACTGTGTAAATCAACAGAAGAATACATATGAAATAGCTTTGGCTGATTATTCCTGGTGTTAACCTGCAGACTGGCCCTTAATGCGGCCCATAGTGTCCACTGTCCACTCTGCTCTGTTAAAAAATGGACTTGTCAACAGTGTAAATGTGCTTTGTGACAAATTATGTTGTCAAGACCAGTATACAAATATTTACTTTGTATAAACAACTGAATTAAACGTTTAGTTCTGAGGAGGGATATGAAATAATGGGGGTCTGAGGCACTCAAAGTAGCATGAGAGGACATTCTCTTGGGTCCATTGTCCTGTTATTTTGCCATGATAGTCCTAAAATAGGGATGTTTTAGATGTATGGGCCACATTGATAAATTAGCCTGAGTACTCTTAACTCTGCATACATTTTCAGTGTACCGCAAGTAGACCTAGCATGACCTCATCTGTACCAGAGTATCTAGTGTGGAATGTTGAGCTGTTTTGTCTCCAAGTCATTTTTAGGGGGGTCAGGGATGTACGATTGTATATCTCCTTCAAGACCCCTTGGACTGGTCTGAAGTACTCTGTCCAGCTGACCCTGCCCAACCCAATCACAGTGCTAATGTGTGTCTGAAACCTAGCCAGGATATTACGAGTTAGCTGTGTGTCAAAAGGCAGTCATGCTCACTCCGGTTCTGACCTAGTTTCAGACACTCAGTGTTGCTCTGTTCTTTCTCCATCGAGGCTCTCCTTCACTGGACCACAGCCAGTGTTCCATACTGCCCATCCGTCCATATGTGCTACAGCTTTCTAGGCTTGCTGGACTATAAAACCCTGGTGTCAAATTATGCAACTGCAGCTAAGGGCCTTTATCTCATAGCCATATGGAGATTAAAGCGACTATGAAGTCGGATTGTTTGTGATGAAGATGATGATGACTTCTCCAGGCCTGCACAGAGAGTTTGGGTTACTTTGTTTCCCGCTTGTGATGCAGTGTACCAGCTCAGAACATTTACAGAACTGTTTGGTTTTACTTTCCACATGTGTAAGTGAGATAAGAGGTCAGGTCCATCAGTCCCTCTGCCATAAATGTGTATGAATGACTTCCAAATTTTTTGACAGAGACCTCAGTTTCTGGCTGGTACTGTTTAGCTGACAGCCTAGTTTTCTGCTGTTTTATAGATGAGATGCATTGCTGTTGATTAAAAACATTTCAGATTTAACACATCAGCACTCAGAGTTGCAGAATTTCATTGTAGATCACTCAGTGAACACCAACATCATGCCAGATGCCCAATAAGTTACTGTAGGAATGCATACTTCACTATTTAGAGTTGTTTACTAACAAGGGCTGGACTGAATTGTTGCAGGACAGTACTGTTTACTGAATACACAAAACATAGTTTTATATGATACATTTATATATTTCATTAGTGTTATGCTTTTGGAGCATTACCACAAGCTGTACATGTATGTATTTAGAAGAGTTGTCTCCCGTGGCCCCAAATCCTGTTTGTCTACTTCTATTAATTCCATAAGGACTGTGAGTATTTGTGTGTGTGTATTTGTGTGTGTGTTTGATATCTCTGTTGTTTGGATATTGAGAGTAGCAGGGAATGCAGAATACAGAGCAGATATTCTGTGGTTTTAAACAAATCAAAAATACTCGGCAGCCTTCCAAAAACCCTGGAAAAATTGACCAGCAATTATAAAGGTTCTGCAAGTGCTTGGAGTTTAAGGGCTGGAAATAAATAAGTCAAAGAGTTTGTTCAGGGCACGATTAAGATGCTAGTTTTTAACAGACTGCAGAAACAAGGGGTGAGTCTGTGCTCTCAAGCATTCAAATGTATTTGCCCATGGAATTCAATCCATGAAGTCTGTTTTAAAGATCTACATTTTGTTTTTGAGGTCCTATAATCACAAATCTCATTGTTTTGCAGGTGGTGTGCAGAATACCATTTTAATTTTTGTGTTTTGTGTTTTACATTGAGAGCTGAAAAAGTTTTCATTGGAGACGAGAAAACGCAAGACTGTACTCAGACTGTGTTTAACTTCAGACAAAATATTTTTCTATTCGTTTCTCTCTGTTAATACCCACAATTAGTGTAGTCCATCTATCATCTTTCAACAGGACTGAGCTGAATGACTCCTTCGACAGCCGTGAGTCAATTAGCTTCTTTCTCGGTTCAGATGACGTTTGCGTTTGATTTGCGTTTGGCAGATATTTGAGATTTCGTTTCTTGACAGAACTGGAGTGTTTCACAATAAATAGGTGTAGCCCTGCAGTGTTTTTTTGGGGGGGTTAATTCATTTTTTGTTTTTAATGGCTTTCAGCTCTTCTGGGGTACTGAACTCTTCTTGAATATCACTTGCATGCTTTTCATGACTGCATCATTGAATTATGCAGTTAAAGTTAGCTTTATGTTTTTATATATGATATATATATAATCAAAACATCTTTAAATGAAGAAAAAAGTATACCTCAAGTTATACAGGAAAAAGCTTATAAACAAACTGACAGATAAATGCAGATAAGAACAGTATCGCAAATCAGTTTTTAATCTGATACAGTCTCTGCATATCAGTTTGATTTTCTCTCCAGTATGATGTCAGTGTGTATTGTTGTGTTTGCAGCGAGGCCAAATACACGAATCAGTCTCCAGATACAATATCCCACTGACATACGTGTGAGTTGATTTGGCCACCCACATACGTGTGCACACAATCCAGTTCTTCAATCCACAAATCTGCAGGTCAGAGACACAGTTTTTGAGGACCCTTCTAGATTAATGGTTTGTAGTTAATTTACATGTAGATTAATGATTTGAAGAAATACTTTAGGTTGGCAGCTGGTCTGTAATTTGGTGAATTGCCAGAGGATAAAATCCAGAGGATAAAAAACTGTTTTGCAAAGAAAACTCTTTGTTTTAACTCGTAAATAATCCTAGACCCTGTTTAGAGGGACGTTTAGTCCCCCCTTGTACATAATCTCAGCTCCTCTAAAATATCTGGAGTTAAAATGTTTTTATGAAATCACACATTATAACGCAACCAGATGTGTTTATGACATACAATGACAAACATCTGCAATAGTAAAATAATACTTCTACATTCTTTTAATGCTGAAATTGCCCAATTATACTTACAAAGTGAATCCCTCAATAACATTTATGATCACTGTGCTCACCCAGTGATTATAAATGTTATTGAGGGATGCATTTTAAATGCATATATTCATTTGTAAGGGCAATATATGTTCTGGGTGCAGGATTGCAGAAGGTCTGAATGCAAAAGATCTCCATGCAGATGTTTCTAAACGTGCACAGATCCCACTAAACACACATGCGCTTTTTCCAGCTGTGCATTGGAGATCTGGGGCTACAGGGCGGAGAAAAGTGGGAGAGGAACTGCATGGAAAAGGAAGGAGGTCCCACTTTTGCCGACATGGAGAGAAAGTGAGAAAAGCCTCCTCGCAGCTCCCGATATATTAACCGAAACAAGACGCCGCCGGGCGGTACCGAAGCTCTGCTGGTTCGGGCGGCGAGAAAGACGGGAAACGGAGACTGAAGGATCTCCAGGGCGGATGTTTAATGAAATATAACAGTTTTGAACCATCTCGAGTTAGATGCGCTTTTCTTCACCATGCGGAGCGACCCGATACTGTTCGCCTCGAGGGGTGAGTGTCCGGCCGCGGCGCTGCAGTCATTGTCCCGGGCTGTGAGACCGTCGATGGTACCAAAGTTTGTAGTGCATTAAAGAACAACGTATATTTGATAACACGAGGTTTAACAGCAAACAATGCATGATAATAACAAAACAACTAGTATTTCGAGGAGTATATTTATAAACTTTGCATTCTAAATATCCGAAAGTTTTAATGCAAATGTTTGTGCGTTTAAGCTGCTTTTAAAACAGCACATGCAATGAAAACGCAATGATAATTTATTACAGATATGTTTGAAAGGTTGTATTAGCGTTTCTCATGGTTTATTTTCTCCAGAGGTCGCTTTTAAAACGTGAAGAGACGGTAAATTTAATGCCACGAGATTGCAATTGTAAAAACAACAACTAAAGTAAAATATTATAGTTAAATAGTATAAACTATTTTAAACATAAGTATAAACTATTAAAAAAATAGTTAAAGAACAGAAAATAACACAAAATAAATGATGTGACAGATGTGACAGACAGGTTTAAGTCGACCCTGATAACGGGTGATACGGGTGTCCTCTTATCAGGTGTCACACAAGAGTGCACTATAAAGACAGCATGAGCTGTTTAGACAGGAGATTTGTGAGGTGTCGGGTATCTTGTATGAGCATCACAACTGAACACTGGGTTGGATATGACAGAGCCCTATTGTCCACAGGAGTTTAGTGTTATCTGGGTGAGGGGTGTAGCTTTGGTTTAATGTTTCAAGGGCCGAGTGTGGTTATGACATTTATTGTGCATTATTGTGACTTTTTGTGTTTTTACCTTAAAGCATGTCGGCATAATTCCAGATTCATTGTGGGCTTGACGTGTTCCTGTAGCTGAACTGGTGGAGCGTTGCGTTTGCAGCGCAAAAGTTGAGGGTTCGATTCTGAGGGGACGCACATGCTCATCAAAATGTTTAGCTGGAAAGCATTGTAGTTCGCTTTGGATAAAAACGTGTCAAATGCATGAATGAAATGAACTTTCCTGCTCGCTCTAAAGCTCTTAGGGGGCTCCAGTAGTGGTCAGTGTGTTTATTGGCATTCAGGAAAAGGCACCGTGTTGTCAAATCAGTCAGACGTGGTATAAATTGCCACTTGATTACCGTGTGTGATGTGGGCACTGGCCTGTTAGCCCACTTGGCCTTGTTATGGGGGTCTCCCTTTCGACAATTTCCACACTGATGACTTTTTAAAGGCTTACACGTGCCAGAACCCCCCTCAGACCCCTCCTCCCCTCCAACTTGAGATGTCTGACCCAAAAAAGAGGAGAGGAAAGAAGAAAACTGACTGTGTAACTTTTGTGCCTTCTTTTCCACTCAAGTGTTTGGCATCGCTGTAGTCTTTTATCATTTTTGTTCTTTTTTCCCCTGTTGCTACCATAAACGTTCACAATCGCGTGTAAGAGATCTTTTGTGGCTGCCTTTATTTAAGGACAGCAAGCAAGTTCTTGTTACTTCTGTTTAAAAGAGTTACATTAAAGTGCATTGAATAACTGGTTGAATTATTGCCACATCATTGCATATGCAGATGAGGGGATGGAAAGACTGAGTCTGAGAGTGACTGCAGACTTTTTAACTTCGGTGTCTGGCTGTTCCCACAGTGTAATGCGGATAAGACCCTTCCATCGTTCTGTTGCAGACGTCTTGCATGTTTAAATTCTTGCATGCATGTAAAATGTGAGTTGTCAAATGTCATGTCATTTTTGGTGATCTTTTTTTATCTTAATTAAAATACACATAAGAAGTTGATGCACACACACACACACACACACACACACATACACAATCATTATCACAGACACACTTTTCAGTTTCCCAGGCACCACCAAGTCTCCTCTGGCTTCTAGAAGGATGATTCCCGGGTTTCTGTAACCAGTGGTCCCTCTCTCCCACCCCTCTGCCCAGTGTGGTTTAGGGGTTAGTTCTCTGTAATTACACACACGCTCATAAACACAGAAGTACGCATATATGGTTTCACATTCTATACGGTCCTTTCATAAGTGAAACCTCAGTGTTTTCCTCACATGTTCATGTGAATACATGGACAGACACGTACTTGACACATATAATCAAACTCAGAGATGAAGGGAATCTCATACAGTAAAAGAGACTCTTTCATTGATGATCACTAGTGCGTTTGACACAGATGCTAGCATCATCGAAGCCCGTCATTAGTGGCACAGTGGAGCATCTGTTAAATATTTTTTGCTCTCCTTGTACTATTTTCCAGGCATGTGCAAAATGACCGTCTAAACGGTACTCTCGTGAGCTCTAGTCTGTGGCAGCGACAGCAAACCATGATGAGGCCAAACCGTAAAGCAGGCTAATTTCACAAACCACAGAGTAGTAGCTGCCCATCGCTTTTCCCAGCTGCCAAACAAATGCGTTGGCCTCTCGGATCAGAAACAGATTTTTGAGATAATCTTTGATAATGTTGTTATGTTAATACGGGCCAATGGGACAGAGATATAGCTGTACAGTATAAAGTAGATTCATCATGAGGAAGCTAGATACAATATAAGGTGAAGACAGATCACTCTGAAAAAAATTGGAGAAATTGTAATATTCAATATATTGACTGTAGGAATGATAAAAGACTTTTGAACCGGTCAAGATTAAAACACAAACTCCGCTCTTAAGCCGTTATAATAGAACTCAAGTCACAAACGATTTATAAAATAACTTGTGACATTAATTTAACTGTCCATCCGTTCGTTTGGTGTGTAAGACGGGACTGAGGCATGCAGGAGATTGTGGTGTACCTCAGTCATCACCAGCTCTCTGTCTGGTTTCTGTCAGAAGACTTCAAACAGCAGCGATGTTTCAGATGACCAGTTTCATCTTCTGGGAGGACAGAAGAAAGAAATTCACATTTATGTTCTTGGCAAATGGTTCCGGTCCAAAGCTGGTTTGTTATCTCCCTCTTTCGTAGGTTTATTGTCATATTTTTTCTTTTTAAAGTGAGGAAGGAGAAAAATGTTGTCTTGGCTCGATACGGATATTGAAAATGAGACGGGCAAGTAAGAGAGAGAGAGAGAAAAGTAGGAAGAAGAAGGAGTGAGAGATGTGGGACGGTGGGCACTCCACAGAAACTTGGCATGGGTCTGATTATATATACAGTAGGTCATATATCACGCGTGTGCATATGGATTTGAACAGTTTATTAAAGAACACGGTCTGTAATCTGACGCAAGCATCGGATAGGATGTCATTGTGGAGAGCAAAATATACTCTATAATCTCCTTATGTATACACACACACACACACACACACACACACACACGTTTTCTTTGGTGCTCAGTGATGGTGGATTTTTAGGATGTTGGCTCTTCTCAGAAGCTTGGGTGGTAGACCATAACCACATATACATACACACCTACACAAATGCACAAACACACATACACACACTGCATCAGCGGGTAAATAATACTAGTTCTTGCATTCTGGCAGCATCGCAATTGCTTTTAATAGACCACATCCCTCTTTGTTATTGAGTTTGGGTAGGAATGGTGGATAATGCGTTTCAGCAGAGAGAGTTTACTGGGTCAGCTTGTCAAACTGGTTCCACACAACCATGAAACTGAACACCGTTCTCTCTTTTTCTCTCTCGCTCTTTCTGCCCAAAAACACCAAATTGAAATCAGCTTTGCCATTTAAAGCAAACCTTCTTCAACATGGTGTTTGAAAACGTTGCTAAAATTCCCCATCAAATCCCCCTTTTCCCTTTATGCTTTAAGGAATTTTAAAGGAATTTACCTTTGAGGATGTGTTAACATGTCCGTAGCCGAACATGCCTCAGCGTTTTGGTGTGAGGCGTGTCTGTTTGTTAAGATGAGCTCTGTGTTTTTGGAAGCATTTCGTATCTTTCATCGTTCAGTCTTGTTTGCGTGAGGTTTTGTCGATGGAGACTGTATGACCTGTATTGGAGTCTGAGAATTGTGTATGTGGGTGGTTGTGATTGTTTAAAGCTTCTCTCTTTCCCTCAACTTTGCCCCCAAGCATAGTTTGAAGGTGGTCCTCATTTCTGTGTCCCCCTTGGTGCTTTATTCCGCAGTGATTTGATTTGCTCGGTTGGTTTTTAAATGGTGTTTCTTTCATGTTGTTGGCCACCATCACAGCGAGTGTTTCATTAGTTTTATTCTCTGAGACATGAGCAAGCTGTTGCACAGTTAAATGATGCAATAACAACTGGAAATGCTGTGAAGCTCATTTCCAATACGCATCTCCCATGCTCTGTTTGTTAAATATTTTGGCTAATAATTACCCTGTAGCTCTGAATAGGCCTTTCCACCAAATTAAGGAAAAATATGAAAAAAATAAAGAAGAAGAATTGTATCCATGTTTTGGCTTTTCTCTGTCTTATATTGAAGTTGACTAGCAGACTAATCACAGTTACAGAGAAGCAATTCAAGCACATACAGCACAACCGGAAAATGCCAATTTAGTCGAGCACATGTGATTAAATTATGCACAAATCAACAAGAACTTGTGATTAAATAAAATGTCCTCATGTAGGAACAACATACTGTCTTAAATCAATCAGTGCTCGGGCCAACAGAATTACACTGGCATAAAAAACAGTTCACGTGCATCTTATGTTGTCTTTTAAATGCCTTCATGGCAAGAATGTTTTAAATTCAGCAGTCGTACAACAGTGACACACTGTTTGTTATGCTACTGGAATCAGTGAGCTCAGTTCTCTGCATCAGAAAACTGTCCCTCCAGCACTCGTCTTTCTTCCCCCTCTCTTATGTAAACCCTCAACTATGTGTTTGTATGGGCCTGAGCCCATTGTAGTGCTGGTTTATAGACCTCTGGTTTTCCAGGGCTGTAATTCAAATTTGATAGCCTTTGATATTCCGCAGGTGCTGGGCCAAAAGATACCCATAATTCACCTCATGCCAGCCTACATTTCAGGGTAGAGCAAGACACAAGCTCTTTCTGTTGAATGTCAATATTAGCAAACAAAGCAAAACAAAAAACGAACTTTGCATGACTGACATATACTGTATGATATATCACGGATATAGACTTCTGACTATCAGCATGAAGTTCGGTCCACGAGGTCCATTTTTTAGCTTGTTCTGAAGAAGAACGTTCCCATACAGAGGAAGAGACTGTCTACTGGCTACTAAGTTCCTCACACAACCCTCTGAATTAGTTTTAAGGATTTGTCGCCACTAACCTCACAAACCTTAGCTAGTTAAGTGCTAATAGTATCAGCCCGCTAGCTTGTAAACACGAATTTGTCTGGCGGTCTGATTGGAACGATCACATTTTACTATCAGACTGTAATAGTGTTCTGTGGACTGTGGGCATTGTGTTCCAATTTAATCTGAGAATATATCACATGTAGCGATTATTAAATATCAAACTGTGTTGTTTTTTCAGCGATGGAGGAGTTGTTGGCCGAGCTGCGAGTCTTTCTGGAGCTGCTGGACAGAGAATATTTAACAGCTGGAGTGAGAGAAAAAAAACAGCAGATTTTAAACATCCTGCACAGAGTTCTGGCCACTAAAGGTAAGAACAAACTCTTCACAACACACCTCTTATTTCAAATCACCTCAATAGCAGCACAAACATTGTTTTTTACACCAGTGTGAGTGTGTTTTCATTTATATTTCGCTGTCTCAGAGCCCTCCTGTAAGACAGAGATACACACCTCTCTCCCGGCCCCTCCTCAGATGCCCCTGCCAGAAATTCCTCACCCCTGGATGGTAAGCTGAGCACCCCGCCGTCTTAAAGGCACAGTGCGTAATTTCAAACACTCCCCTCATCCTCCATTGTTATTAAGCATGAAGCCCCTCCCACATTCACGCTATTGGTTGAGCCAATGCTATTAGGGGCCACGTAAACCGTTTGCGATTCTGTTTGGTAGATTTGTTACATTCTTTCATACAAGTGGTTTTTTTTCGCTTTTCTTTGCTTTCTGGTGTTGCATCCCTTTGCAATTACTATAAAGAGTCAATAGAGAAAACATGTTTTTTTACAGTTAGTTTAGGGTTTTTCTCTGTTTGTCTTGTCCTAAATTTGAAAAGAATCATGTGTGAACCATAACTTTCACTGGCTGCTGTTTTTGTGGTGTGTTCAGTGTTTTTTTACAAGCTCTGTAAAATAGCAGCAGGAAGTGTTCACATGAGTTTGCGTTCTGTCACATGACCTCATAGTTGCCGACACACGACCCTGATATTGTCTCGTGTCACGCGTGAAACAGATTACTGTGTGTGTGTGTGTGTGTGTGTGAGAATTAAAGTCTTTGGTTTAGGGGCAGATGCAGATTTTTGTGATAATCAGAGGTTCATGAATCGTGGTTGGTCACTCTCAAACACACACACACACACACACACATTTTACACCACACAAGATAATAAGAAACATCCTTTCCTACCTCAGTTATCCGTTCAAAACCCCAGTGTGTGTGTGTGTGTGTGTGTGTGTGTGTGTGTGTGTGTGACGGGGTGGCTGTTCCCGTTTCCAGGAAGTTGTGTGGGTATGTATTGGGTGAGATCAGGAAGGGAAGGACAGAAGAAAATATCCGTAGTCCAAGGTCTGATCTCTGCAAAATGTAGGAAAAGGTATTCGCTCGTAACTTCTCCTTTTCCATTACATTGTTTAGTTTTTAAAACTCCTGCTCTTCATCAACCACACCCTCTGCTCAATCTCTCTCCATCTCTCTCTCTCTCTAGCCGTGTGATTTAGCATTGCATCGGTGAGCCAGGTTTATAAACTCCCTGTCATATTTCTGCCAGACCAATTCCTGAACATTCAAAGTGTGTGTGTGTGTGTGTTTGACTGAAACCCTTATGAGTACATTGGTCTAAACCACAGAGCGAGAGCACCAGAGGGACTGAAGAGGAGAACGAGGAGGCAAGCCGGGCATGTGGGTGTTGCTTTAGGGCCACGGAAGGGGCAACAGACGCCACAGTACACAAGGGCAGGAATGTTGCAGACTTTCTGTGGATGTGTGTGTGTGTGTTTGTGTTGAATTAAACCTTGTGGCTTTGGGTTTTCTGACAGTTTGGCAGAAAAATAACTGCAAAGCGTCCTGTATCGAGACTACAGTGAACCCAGGGGAGGGATTTCTGCCTCGCTGTTGATGAATAGCTTGTTAGGGGCTAACTTACATCTTTCAACAAATTGTGAGTATTACTGAGAGAAAAATGAAAGTTATCCTCGCCATGCAGACACACACACACAAATACACACAGTTTGCTGTCTGTCCCTAAAAGGCATGCTAGTACTATCCACACGTTTCTTTAGTGCAATTGGTAGAGCATGGTGCTTGCAACAGCAGGGCTGTGGGTTCGATTGTGGGATCATGCACAATGAAGATGATGCCATCATATATCAATAAACGTTGTGGAGGGGACACGTTCCTGGTGCGTTTTTTCAGTATGTGACTTGCATTCCGCCGTCCCAGCTAAACAGAACGAGAGAGTGTGTAAGAGAGTATGGAGAAGTCATAGCAGACTCCACTGGGACCATGATGACTTCCATCTGTGTTGATGTTGGCTTCTGGTCCTCCACACCAGCCCTCAGTTCTGCCCCCAACACACACATTAATGAACACACACAAACTCATTATCTGTCTGGTTTGTGTAAAACATGACCCAAGGTGGGGTCTTGTCTCTCAGGAACCTCCCCACTTCTAATCCCAGGCCATCTTAGTTTTCCCTTGAACCCTGTTTCCCCTTTATCCCTGTTTTTAGACATTTTTAATGTTATCTTCAGAAAGTGCAGAAGTTTATTTGCCCATATACTAGTCAACGTTCACGACAGACAACGTTCTCCAGCAGAGCAGGAGAATTAGGTACTTTTGGGTCAATGATGGAGATTTCCCAAGATGCACTTGTGCAGAAGGACTGTAAGCCCCCCCCCTTCTTTACAGAGAGTTAACCACAGCCTGGAATGCAATGACCTAATCCCTTATTGTGTCATGGACAAAAGAAGGAAAATGAATTATGATTCATGCGAAACAATGCATTTTGCTCGTTGCCTTGGAGATACCAATACATACGCTTAAACTACCCTTTCCAAACGTCTTTATAGGTTATAGCAAGTGACAGTTTATATAGTTT
This sequence comes from Ambastaia sidthimunki, assembly GCA_036877625.1. Taxonomy (NCBI): domain Eukaryota; kingdom Metazoa; phylum Chordata; class Actinopteri; order Cypriniformes; family Botiidae; genus Ambastaia; species Ambastaia sidthimunki. Next base: position 13,171 of record JAZGTK010012423.1, read on the forward strand.
GTGATTCAGGAAAATGAGTTGTCAGTTGTTCTCCGGCTTTTGTGTGGAGCTGCTGGAAAATTTCTGCAAGGAACTAGTCAGGAAGGAAAGGATTGTTGAGAACACATGAAAACCATATGTTAATCCACAAACACTTGTAACCTTTGTGTGTGTGTGTGTATCGTACATACTTATTTATCTGTACATATCTTCCCGGTTATCTATATATTGCCATATACTATTACACTTAGCTACACCAGCATATAGAAAACGTTCTCACATTGTTGGCTAACGTTCTTTAAAAGTTCCTTCAAACATTAATGAAACGTTCTTTTAATGTTATATGTCATACATAAAAAACGTTATGATTAAATGAGTGGAATGTTTTAAAAATGTTACAAAAAAATGTTTGAATGATGTTCTTTTAACCAATCGTATATAAAATTGTTGTAGGGTTGAGTTGCACGTGAATAGTGTGTGCTTGAATACTGCAAGTCAAGTGTAGCCAACAGAGGAAATATGAAGGTTGAATTCTTGTAGGAATGGCAGAAATAAGTATGTTTTCCTGGCTGCCCTGTATCCGAGCATTCCCGATACAATAGACCCAGACTGACCCAGACATCTGTTAACACTCATTTTTTATCACAGACCGCACAATGATAATATACAAACATTTGCAGTGTATTGTGATGTGAAATCGTCTACAAGAAATAAAGTGAGTGTGAAATAAAGCTTTAACATACATGTTTCTCCAATAATAATAACAACCCATAACTAAGACTGTAGGCTTGTGAAGAGAGTAGATGTTGCATGAATGGATGAAATTGGACTTTTTGGTGCAGATATCTCGCACCAGAGAAGAAAGTCTGCCTAAAAATACTCTGGCTGCTGTGGTTCGAATGGAACCATACCGTCACACTAGAGTTTTTAACCAGAATTCTGTCTTTCCCACGGGCTCAGATGCCAGATGAACCGAAAGCATAACGGTCAGCAACACAGACTTCTGTGTTTAGTTGAAGAGTTTATGGTTTGAGGGGAAATAATTGAAGCTAGGAAGGAACTGATAAATAGCGCTTCTGTATCTGGGGAAACGTCAAACTGTAATTGATAACCAATAAAGAAAAACAACTCTTTGCCCCCCCGATTTTCCATAATTCATACCGTAGTTATCCGTTTTAAAGGAAGGTGTATGCTGTAGTTTTAAAGCACAATACAGTGTGTTTTCTGTGGAGTTAGTCAGCGAAAATATTACACTGAACAAAATGTTGAGACTAATGAAAATGTTACGTGGGAAGAACAGGAAAATACATTTTTGGAGGCTCAGGATTTAAACAATGTTCAGCGCAGGACACAGTCAGTTTGACGCTGTTGTTTTTGTTGCTAATATACTTTAGAGGGGAAATAAGAACGTTTAGGCCACGCTGAAAACGCTCTGGCCAACGTCAACAGTTCACACCACAGCGAACAAATAAGTGGGGCAGGATAGACGAACTTGAAGCAGAAAGCTATTGTTGGGCTCACAGACTGTTGGCTATGTTACATTTCATATTGTGCCGCGGCCCAGTTTTTTAGTTTACGTCCCTCTCTAAACTTGCCTAAATCCATATGTTTCCTAAACAAGCAAATCACAGGAGGAACCGTCAAAGCTTTCAGTGTGTTTCCATGCTGGGAATTACATTTCAGATATTGAGGGAAAAATTGGGCGTGGGGGGTGTTGGTGTTGGGAACATTTGTCAAGGAGAAAGAGAGCACGCATTGGTAAAAAGAGGGAGTTGAAAGGCACGAGTGAAGGAGAG
>JAZGTK010012424.1:0-14945 GCA_036877625.1 Ambastaia sidthimunki
TGTCGTTTTATTAATGGGGTGACGTCATCGTCTCCTAAAGAAAACATGCTGAGGTTTCCTTGGCTTCCCCACAGGCCATCCCCTAGTTGTGGAGTGAGGAACTGCGCACCATTCCGGCTCTTGGGAATAACAGGTTTGAAGGCAGTGGGTCGTATAATGGCCTGCTGAATGTTCTGTGGGAAAACATGCACAACTCATATACCAAAACAAACATCTAATATACACCACCAGTCAAAAGTTTGGAAACACTTGACTGAAATGTTTCTTATTATCCTAAAAATGTTTTCATCGTAAGCTGTTTGGTTAAATGTTTAAAATTATTATTGTAGAGTAAAATATAACTGTACCAACATATTAATTTCTGTTTTTCAGAAAATTACAATTTTATTTAAAAAATGTTTTTAAAATGAATGGTTTGGACCAAATAATGAAGAACAAGCAGCCAATAAGGGCTAGTACAGAGGGGAACTCCTTCAAAACTCTTTGAAAAGTTTCTCAAGATAATTACTCATAAAACTGGGTAATAAAACGTCAAGAAAACATTTTTGTAAATTTTAGAAAAAAGGGTGACTACATTGAATATGCTAGAATATAACCTAGTTTAATTTTTTTTGTTAAAAAAAATTAATCACACCATAATTTCCAAAGTTACATTGTGTTATTTAATAGTTTTGAGGAATTTACTATTATTCTAAAATGTGAAAAAAATATTAATAGAAAATGAGTGAGTGTTTCCAAACTTGACTGGTAGTGTACCTACCCTGTGATTTTAGGGCTAGCTCATGGTTTGTTTTTGTTATATTTTATTTAACCAGAAGGTGCCATTGAGATACAGTTTTTCTTCTACCAGGGAGATCTGGTCAAGATGGGCAGCAAGAAAACATAATTTTTATTGTGACAGGCTTAAGGTTGGGATACACAATACAGTTTCTTTGACAGGAATGTTGTTCTAGAATTCAGTAACACGTCTTACTAGACAAAAATCACAGTGATTAAACTCACCCTTCCTAACTGGCCAGACACAGGAACCAGTTTCGGAGGTCCGTCCTTACCAGTCGAACTCCTGTTCCAGTCCTTTATCAAGTCTTCATGTGAATATGAACGAACACTAAAACCCTTCCTTCTGCCAACAATACCCCTCCTCTTACTGGACGGGGTCCGACTTCCAACCTGTGAGGTTTCCGACAGCAGCAGTCCAGAGCCTGGAGTGCCCTTACGCAATCTAGTACTGACCTCCAGGTGTGCCTGATCAAGATTGGCCAGATGGCTGGGAATAATGCTACTGACAGGATCCATGCCTCCCATCAATGGAGGCGAGGTCGGAAAGTGTCTGTGAAGATGTGGGTCCAGGTCTGGTGCTGGATGGTCAATGGACACAGGGAGAGACTGGACCAGTGCCATGACTTTCAACTTGTGAATTCAGTAAACCTGCACATAGAAGATAGAGTGAGTTACTGGAGAACACACATGCACCTTCATGAAGGCTGTGTATATTGCTTCGTTATGTGTTTAATCTGCTGAAAATCTTCCATACAGCATTCAAAACAGCATTTTCTGGAGGTCAGATCTGGTGGTCTGTTGGGCAGAACCTCATCTCTGTAACACCAGAACAGGATTTACACTTGTAAATGTAGCTTTGTAGAAATGGCTTGTTGTTTCTTGGGGCAAAATGTTACATGTTCTCTCTGTTGTAAGTCGTTTGGATTCATCTGCTAAATGAATAAATGTTATTCTCTTTCAGGGTTTCTGAAGGCTAATTACATGAGCTAATTCCAGATCACTTGCACTCACCGTTTGGGATTAATCCAGACAGATTAGAGAAACCTGGGTTTAAGCTGCCTTGACAGTTTCGAACAGTATGAACACATTAGCTAATTAAGTCTGTCTGCTCACACTGGAGACCAACACACACACACACACTCCAAACACGTTCCTTCTCAGATAATGTCACTAAGGTCACCTGTGATTGGTGGAACAGCTGCTGCTTTCAGTCTGACTCTGGTGAGGGATGCACACCTTTCACGATCAGCTCCTCATAAACAATCAAATCCTATTCTGCTGCTTCTCAACCAACGTCCTGGAGCTAATCTCACTACAGAGGACTAATGAGTTTATTATATATATATATATATATATATATATATTTATTATTATAAAATACTATGGTACAAAGATGAAGTAAATGAACTTTATTTCTGTCTCACTAATGGACACAAATGTGTTTGTTAATCTTTGTATATTAGAATGTGTTTTGTGACAGCAGAATTAAACTGTAGTGTGAGCGAGAGACTCTCAGGCTGTTTTCACCCTGTTAGGCGTACCCAGATTATCTGATTCTGTTTCAGACCAGCTGCTACTAATTTTACTTCCTTCTTAAGGATTCTGGGCCGCCTTGATTTGCACATCTGTGAATCAAACCTTAGGGACACACACATCACAAATGTGGAAAATCATTGCTATCTAATGTCAAACAGGTCATGATATACCTAAACAAAGGTATATTATCCAAACTCACACACTGTGCTAGTGTATATCATACACACACGCACACACACTGTTCCGGTGTATATTATACACACAGACACACACACTGTGCTGATATATATATAGGCTAGAGTAAGTAGGTGACAGCATGCAGTGTGTGTCTCTCTTAGGTCCTGTAAATGGGTCACACTGGCCACAGTTACACACTGGCCAAAGTTTGGTTTTACAGGCAGAGAGATGTGAGGAGTACAGCAACAGAACAAAACAATATATTCAGGATCATATCCAAAGCACACACAGTAAACACACCCATTTAAACAAATACATACACACACACCCACACACACCTAAAGTGTCTATGTGAAGGTCTCTACCTGAGACCTTTAAATCATAAACATATCTGCCCACAATATGAAATATTTGCATTAATGTTTGATTATTAAATAAGCTGATTTGGGAGTCTGCCACACACAGGTAACCAATTTCTCTCCATATTTAATGTTAAAACACCATTTCTGAAATAATCAGTGAAATAATCTGCCTGCTGTGAACTGATGTGTGTCACTCTAGGTGTTTAAACACTTTCTGTGTTGCAGTTTATTGCCAGTCTTTAAACTGTAACACTGACTCGTTCACAACATTTACTCTGAAAGACATGTTCATTTCTGGCTCAACCAGTGGAGTTTGGGGCCTGTTCATTTGTGTTTAAAAACCTTTCTGAAAACAGACACTATTTTAGCAGTTCTATTTGATACAGCCAGTGACACAAACATTACATTTCTTTAAAGAAACATTGACCTGAACCAAAAGAAACTTTCTTAAGATCTTCTGTACAGGAAACAACAACTGAACCATAAATTTGTCAGATTTCAGAAGTTTTTGTGGTTCTGTTTGAAGAAGGTTCAGACGCTGAACAGATTCAGTGATTCTGGCTGCCCACAACCTTTAAAAACTGGTACTGAAAAAAATCTTTTTTATTTATTTCACTGTCTGGCCAAAAATTGCGTTAAACAGAACTAGTCAGTAGAATAAGTTTAATTATGGTGGCTGTATATGGTAACGGTATTTAAGCTACAATTTCATTATAATTTTCACACAGTTTGCAAGGAAACATGCAGAATTGAACACAGAACACTGCCACCATCAGGAGAACCTTTACAATATAACACAAATATAAATAATCATGTAAACGCACACAATTATTTCCTCAAATTCAATTCTCTTTATTATGAGTGTTTAATGTTCTGACGATACGAGTGAGAGCTTTAATACATTTTACCCTGGTGAAGAAATGTGAAATAAAGTTTTACCCAACTGTCCATATTTACTCACTCTTATGTCTTTCCAAACAACTTTAGTGGGGTCACAATCTATGTATCATAATAGAGACTAACAGCTAAAATCAGTTAAAAAGATGGCTGACATTGAATTTGTGTTTAACGCTGTCCTCGTGTGTCCTTACAGATTAATAACAGACAGATTAATAAAATAAATCATTAGGTTTAGGGTTGCACCATTCACAGTGGGTCTGATGTTCTGTGAGCGTGTTCATGTGGTTCTGTTTCTGTGTGCTGGGACACAGGGACAGAGATCCTGTTGATCCCAGCGCCTGGTGGTACCGAGCCTCCTTTGGGCAACAACAGACCTACTTTAGATGAGCACAAAAACATTCTGCACATCAAATGGACTGGAGCTACAGTATGATAAATAAATACTATACACCTGTTCACTGTGGATACAAGTGTAGTGTGAACATGAGGTTGAGTAAATGATGTTTGAGTAAAATGCTGCTTTAAATCTGAAGACTGACTGTATGAACTGGCTGTTTTTAAAAGCTTAAAGCATCTGTATGTACAGTCAGCTGATGTGGAGATCAGCTTTAGTCCGAGCTGATGAAGAGAAGTTCAAACCATCTCAGTCACACACAGACGTTTAACTGAAACAAAAGACTTTTCTCTGCTCACACAGAAGATCTATAAATGGAAAGTGTCTAATAGGTTTCAAAAGTGTACTGTACTGTAGTACTGTAAATGTGATTCCAGCTGATTCAGAAACAAACTATGAAGAGTCTTAGCGATGCTCAGCAGGTGAAGAATGACATAACATAACTGAAAACCGACATAACATACAACATAAACAAAATACATACATGCAACATACACACACAACAGAAGAGAACCCTTAAACAAGAGACACTCCCTGCAGACAAAAACGACAAAAACACAACAAGCAGCTGCACAGGAAATGAGGTAATCAAACCCCAATCCAAGCATTAGTGTCCACACACACACACACAGACTGATGTGTTTACAGTGACTATCCGTCTGACAGTCATGAGTTTCACCCACACAGAGAACAAACTGAAATAATAGATTTACACTGTCAGCACAGCACACGCTGTGAACAGCAGCTCTCAGTCAAACTCAGAACACAGACGCTCAGTGCAGACCAGCAGAAAATATGAGCCAAACCTTTCAGAGTTTATGACAAACAAACCCACATTCACTGTGGCTGTGTGCCGTGAGATGCTCAAGACAGAGACAGTGTTGTGAATTTTGGGGGAAATCAGTTTACAAGTGGCATCTTACAGCTGACTCTGCATTTTGAGCAGCAGTACTACAATAAACAAGCAGTAATTAGCACAGACTTTTATTCGCTAATGCCATTATCTGGCAGGTTTGTTGCTATAGAAACGCTTTGAAAACTCTTCAGTGCTATTAATAAATGTTAAACTTTGTCAATAAAAATGAATTGTTTATAATTGAATGACTTAATCTAAGTTTATTAAAGATATTCATGACTGATTTTTAGTGGCTGTGTGGTGTGAGATCTCAGGTTCTTCTGGTCTTCCAGCAGTGATCACAGGGAATCTTCAGCACATTAAACATGATCTACCAACACCCGACAAACAACTGTCACAAAACTTCCTTTTCAACACTATCTATTGGTGCATAATTCTGGACATTTACCATAAAAACCATTTGCTGTGATAAGATCCAAAATAACGGCTTCATTTGTGACATCATATGTACAGGTACACACACACATACAGTCATACTACGTACCACACTGCACTTACTCTAGTATACAGTACTTATACTGTGCATAAAATGCTCAATTTCAACTGGACGTGACAAATGTTATTTAGAACAAGACTGTCCCCCCCAATAGATCAACTGACCCAACACAGGATAGAAAACTGTCCTCATCAGAACATGTCATGAGCTTTTTAAAGCAGGACAGTGACCTTCATCTGTACATAACACAACTCGTCAATCATAAATGATGATGTATATCAGCTGTCTTTGATGGAGCTGAAGACTTTGAAGATGATGGAGTAATGTTAGTTACTGAAAAAATGTGTTACTGAGACAATTGATTTTAAATCTGAGTCTGTTTTTATATTGGGGGTCCCTGGATCTGTCAGGCTTGAAGACTCCTGATCTGGAGTCAGTACAGGACAACAGGATGCCTGCGTTGGTGGTGTAGTGGTAAGCATAGCTGCCTTCCAAGCAGCTGACCTGGGTTCGATTCCTGGCTAATGCATTAGGGGCAGTTGTGGCCTACTGGTTAGTGAGTCGGGCTTGTAATCAGTAGGTTGCTGGTTCAATTTCAGCGCCGGCAGGTAGCAACTGAAGTGCCCTTGAGCACCTAACCCCCGATTGCTCTCCTGGCACTGCAGTGATAGCTGGGTTAAATGCTTAAATGGGTAACCACATGTTAAATGGGTAACCACAACTGACTTTCACTTTCATGTCACTTTCACTTCACTTTCAGAAAAGACGACACTTCTCCATTAGCATGTCAAAAGTGATGTACAATAATAAACTCATCAAGAAAACACCTTGTGTCGTAAATAAAACCTTCAAAGTCTATTCAAAGACACCAGCCTGAAACCTAAAGACATCAGCATAATATTGATTTTCTAAACTAAAACAGGCGATTTACATTTAATCAAACCGCAATACTGTCAGCAAGAAGATCTCAGATCTGCATTAAACACAATAATAAAGTATGTGTTAGTTCATGTAGCCAAACTCACCATACGCAGCACACGCGCGCGACCATATACTTTCTGCGCGTCTGCGGATGAGCTTCCTGTGCGCGCGGCCACCGAGCGCGTTCTCGACCTTACGCACAGGCCCCGCCCCCTTCATCCACTAACCCTGTTCTGTCCGGAAGTCTGCCAACAGCGTGATGACGATGCGTCTCCTGAATATTAATCACGTAATTGAACGTCGTATTGACGTCATATGTGGCTAACGAACTAAACTATGAACGCTGTTTTTTCATTGTTTATTCATCCTTAACCGAGAATAAAAATGGACGATACTGATATACTGGAACGTAAAATATAAAGAGTATTGAGTATAACGTATTGAAAACAAGATTGTTTCCTTGATTGTCTTTTGTTGCTTGTTTTCTGTAGAAGCGCTAATAAGTTGACTGCAGTTAGGGAAACAGCTGGAGATATGGTCGTGTGGTTGATCTAATGGTGAAGGGTGCAGTTTGGTTTGCATTAGTTAGTCATGTTGTACTAGCACAGGCGTGAACACAGAAACTGAGCGTTCACAGGCTCCATTGACCAACGAGTTTCTGCGACTCTCCCTCTGGTTAAAATCATTTTATAGAGATTGCTGTTTGGGATTACCATTTGAATGTCAAATAGATGATACTAATGCACAAATATTCGAGTAACTTTGGAAGTTTGACCTTACAAGCGTCCATGCAAGACATAATCAGAGAAAGTGATATTGAAATTTCCATGATGTTAAAGATTTTCTTTATTGAAACACACATTTTATTCAAGGTGTTCAGCAGACAATTTAAACCGAACTTTCTTTATTTTCCTATGTGAAACTGCCATGGACACTTAACCTGATTAGCCTAATAATTGTTGAATCATGTTTTAAGAATGAGTCCAGCCCAGCATTTAAAACTGAAACATTTACTCAACCTGTCCTCAACCAAACCACTGTTCTGCTCCAATTGATGTCAGTCCAGCCCTTCACACACACACACACACTCACACACACACAATGGGTAATTCCATAGACACTAGTTATAAAAACTATACCTCAACCGCCCCCCCTCCACTACACATGACCCGAGTTCTTCATATTCTTTAAATGCTAGTAAAACTGGTCTGACAGGAACTTTAAACCTCATTATAATCTGATGAGTCAGAGATTCCAGACGCTCTTGTAAGCAGCATGGAAACAACAAACGCGTTTATTCTGTCTGTCAGAATTGAAGCTGATCTCTGTGAGAAACTCTAACACACTGTTATTCTATCACTTCAGATAACGTGTTGAAGAACTTGCTGAAGTAAAAGCTAGTTCATGACAGTCTTGTGTTTCAGTCTTCAGTGGCTGGTGATAATTATGGAGTTTACAGACTGTGAGACATCAGATGATGGAATGTTCTGGAATGTCTTGTTATGGGCATTTATTGTTCATTGTAGTTTCCACCACAGTCCACCTCTCAACAAACATCAGAGCAGCATCTGAATAACCCAGTTTCACAGCATGTCCTGAAGAACACAACATCTGTAGGAGTGATAACATATAACTATATAGACTGATAGCTATATTTTTGTTTTAGTTTATTTGTTGCACAGTTGACTAGATGTACATTTCATTACAGGTTGTATGTATATATAGCTGTGTATGTGACAAAAAAAATCTTGAATTTTAAATCCTAGTGCAAACTGCCACGTCCATGCACATCTGACAACAAAAGCTCAAATGAATGTAATACTGTAATTAAATTCATTTTTGATTTATTTTATTTTTTAATTTATTTTTATTTTTCAAGTTTTGATCCTGTATGAGAATGATCACCTGCTGTAGTCAGACACCATGTGTTTAATTAAACAAACACTTGAAAGAGACTTTTAAAAGAGATTAAAAAATTAAAAGAGAGTTTGCCTACAGTTTTCAAGAAAGTCAGAAAAAACGCAATATTATTATAGTACTGTCATCTGGTGGCCATTATTAAAACTCCATCATTTAATGGCTCAATGTTTTTAAACGTTTACAGGTTTGTAAGTCGTTTGTGTAGTTTGTCATGTGTCTGTGACTAGTTTTGTTTCTGTGTAAATATATGTTCTTCTTGTGATAAATAATGTTGTGTTTGTACGTTATGAACGCATCAGGCTCTTGGGAAAATGACGTACATTTGTCCCGCTAGTGCGAGCATCATTCGGGTACGCGCAGCGCGCTCCAGCGAGATCGATCGCCAGTAATGGATGAGATGAGCTCTGCTGGTGTCGCTTACAATCAGGATTTAACGCACAAGGTGAATATTTATCTTTGATTAATAAATCAGCGGCTGATACAGGACATGAGGTTTTGATTCTCTAATATTTTATTATGTCATTGCGCTGCTGAAAACAGTTACGGTCACTGTGTTTGTTTTCATTCATCATTATTTTATCGGCTGTTTTGAGACTTCATGTACACAATGAGGTTTATGTACACATTGTGGAATAATTATTTTTCAAGACTCTGTCAGTATCACAGAGTCTGAATCGCATTTAATATCTAATATGAGTGTTGTCATATCTGATGATTAGCCATTAGCTTTTGTTTGTCTGAGTGTTTTAGCTGTGGCTCTTTTATGGGGTTGTTGTTTTGTGTAGTGGCCTGTTACATAATTAAATAAAACTGGCACATAAATCTGACACAGACACACATGAATTTGAAAAGACTCATGTTTTATTTATACATTAGAACTGGCTTTACTGGCTGCAGTTAAACACAAATTACATTTGTTTCTGATCACTGATGAATTCCACAGCATCTGTGTTTCTTCTACATAATTACTTCCTGTTGGGGGGAGGGTGTCACAGACGATGTTGTTATGGCAACAGCATCTCCATCAGCACTTTTCTCACTAGTATTATAGTATAATACTATATATAGTATGTTGAGAAATATGAGGTTAGTGTCATGAAAGATAAAACATTTGAACACACACACACGCAGTGGCTGATGGCGGGATTTTGTGGCTTGTTGTCATTGGCTCAGGATCGATTAAACGTGTGAGCAGTTGTGATGGATGATTAGGAAACAGCACTCATTCATCACACTTTCTGTCTTCTTGTAGACCATCCTGGTAGGAGACAGTGGCGTGGGAAAAACATCTCTGCTGGTTCAGTTTGATCAGGGGAAGTTTATCCCAGGATCTTTTTCTGCTACAGTGGGAATCGGATTTACGGTATGTGAACCTGTTGATCACTGATGTAAAAGAACAGCTGCAAGAGTCAGATGTTCAGATCTGGAGCTTCAGAGACATTTTGAAGGCGTTTTAGTTTGTTGGTGTTACAGTTCAGATTGGACGTATTGTAGAAATGCCTCAGGATCGTGAATGTTGATGATCTTTATTCTTTGCTGTCAGAATAAGGTCCTGACGGTGGATGAAATGAAGGTGAAGCTGCAGGTGAGTGAAGGTGACACGCATCACATACATCATTGTGTCATAATGAACTGCTTTATGAGTAATAAGCAGCAACAGTTCACTTTTACAGCTGCAGCGATTCCAGAAGTGTTTCTCTTTTCATTTTCTGCATAAGGATTTAAAAATGATTCAGTAATAACCCAGCCTCTGAAATGAATTACAATATTTCATTATTTATAATATTTCAAAAGTGTAATAATTAGTGTAAAGGTTAAAATAACAAAACGAAACAGTGATACAGTACAGATGCAGCTGATAGTGAGGTTGAAGTATGAACCGTCTTTGTGCCTCAGATCTGGGATACTGCAGGACAGGAAAGATTTCGCAGCATCACACATGCATATTACAGAGACGCTCAAGGTGAGATTTACACATGCTGTCTGCGTGTCTTCTGCGTGACTGTTTACACACACACACACAAGAGTTTCTGGTGTGGATCTGATTTCATGGGACATCACAGTTCAGCTGAACGCTGATTCAGGTCAGATCAATGAAAGCTTGAAACCAGCCTGACACACATGTGGTGCATAACATCATGTTGAAGTTGGAATTGTTGATGATGTTTTTGTTGATTCTATCGCAGCGCTTCTCCTGCTGTATGACGTCACCAGCAGATCATCGTTTGAAAACACGCGGGTACAAATTCTGCTTCTCAGTCACAGCTTTATGCATTTCAAAAAAAGTATGTACATTTTTTTTAATCAAAGTCGCCTTTGAGAAGAGTCTTAATTGTTATTGGCTGGCTCTTTTTGAAGGCGTGGCTGACAGAGATCCATGAGTATGCGCAGGATGATGTGGTCATCATGTTGCTTGGCAACAAGGTAAGAGGACTTTCAGCTCAGAACATGTTTTGTAAGTGAGAAATACTCACTGTGATGCATTGTCAGTAAGTGTTTGTGCTCTCGGCAGACAGATATGTCCTGCACCAGAGTGATCAGACGAGAAGATGGAGAGAAACTAGCCAGAGTAAGTCTGAAGTTTCATCTCTGAACATCATTATTTTAGCTGAATATTTCAAATGTGTTTCTCAGGACAAGAAATAAACATGTTTAGTAATTTTGTGTTTTAAGGTATTTAATGGGGTAAACATTGCTATTGCTGTAAAGCTCACTGTTTTGACAGGAGTTTGGTGTCATTTTTCTGGAGACCAGCGCTAAAACCGGACTTAATGTGGATCAGGCCTTCATAACTGTAGCCAAGTGAGTTTAGTGTAAAGATTATTATGATGCCATTGAATGAGTTAACGGAAACTTTTAGGTTTGAGTGACTGACAGACAATGCGCACAATTGACACCTCTGTACAGTGTGATAGAGTCACTCACTCAGCTTGTCTTTTTAACACTCTTTCAACTTCATTGTCATGGTGACATACAATGTGGCTGGTAAAGCTGAACCTTTGCACGTTGTTATCAGAAATGATTACAGACGAGACGTGATGTTAAGCTTCTTTAGTAACATGTAACCAGATATTTATCCCCCTCAAAGCACCTATAATCAACAGGTTTTTACTGAATTCCTCATGAGTCTGTGAACATACAGATCCTGTAACATTCCTTCAAACTCATTCAGAAATCAGGAAAGTTTCATCTTTGTACCGACTTCTCCACACTGTGACACGGATCCTGATACATTGCAGGTGTAATTGTGTGTCTGTCCTCCACAGGGAGCTGGTGAGACGCTCAGTACAGCTGCCTGCTGAACCCAGATTTCACCTGCATGACCTGATGGAGCCTGAGAAAGAGACTTCAGCCTGCTGTGGGTTTAAGTAGATGGAACATACAGAGAAAAAAATGAGAAAGAAATGAGACAAGATCAGGGTACAGTCAGGAGAAGATTAAAGTGATTTCAACCTTACAGAAGTGAGCTGTGTGTTTAAAACAATGCCAAATACAGACAAACCCACCTGACAGGGTGATGTCATACTTATCACAACCACCAGACAGTGCTGTAGTGCACAGTAGCATTTACTAGAGGCAGTTAAAAACACAAGGTTGATACTAAAACACAAGGTTCCTATTAAAGCACTCCCAACTAAGCTTGATTTTTTTTGCCATGAATATGTGATCTGTAACGTCTGAAGCTTTGATTGAATGAAAACCTCTAAACTGCTTCAGTGTCCGATTCACAGAAAAACAAAAACCTTCTGAGCAGCCCATCAGTTACTACTTTACTCATACAGTAAAACTGCTGTTTACCTAATAATTTTCATCTTTGTAATTCATGTATAAAGACACATCACTTATTAATTCAAATTAATTGTATCTGAGTCTCACACAAACGTATTCGTAGGTTAGCCAGCGCCTGTTATTTGCTCATCCTCGGTGATGTTGAAGAACCAAACACCATCTGCTTTCTGTAGACCTGACGGTTTTGTGGGTACGCATCATCCTTCAGACCACCAGATGGCAGCAAAGCTTTGAGTAATGAATACTTGTAGCCTCGCTGCTTTAGAAAGCGTTGGCGTGCCATCGTCCCTGATGTTTCCAGGTGCACGTGTGTGATCATGCGACTGTGTGGCGAGGCTGTACAGTCCCAGCAGAAACTTTTGATTAATTTATTGCTTCAGCTTCGATCGTTCGCACTGCCTCTTTTCTCTTTTTCCAAGAAATGTTTAGCTTCGATTGAACGAATCTTCAGGGGAAATGTGCCTGGAAATCTACAGCACCCATGAGCTGTTCTGAGATCAGTTTAAACTCTACTGCAGGTGTATCTCTTTTACCAGCCCAATAAATTGTGATGTGCTGCATTAGAATCTCAGAGTCTGTACTGGGAATATTTATGCACCAATAGAAGCTCCGAAATACTGCAGATATATGAGGTAATATGCATAATTTTTTTGAGCTAAAAGAAGAGTTGTACAGAATTACTGTTTGCATTTGGATTATTCATATTAGAAAATGTTCTAAATATTTATTAGAATGCATATTGAGAGAGATTCTCTCAATGTATTCTGTCTGTTTGTGATTATTCTGTGTGTGACATATCAACATGAGATGAAGTTTAAACAAGTATTTTGTATTCATTTATTCTGAAATCAAAACACCATGCACAAATTTGATGTCCTCAGGTCTTTTCCTGTGTTTTGACAATGTAAAATGCTTTTAAAAGTTTGGAGCTATAAATATTCTGTTGTTTAAATCTGACATCTTGAAATGTGTGTTTATTCTTTATGGGTAAATCTAATGTAATTATATGCAATGATATTTAATTATAATTATATGTACTTTTTATATACTTTTTAATGCCAAATAACTTTTTTCAGGTAAAGAGGTAAAGTTACACATTGACAAACATTTGAATGAGAAATCAGTGGTGAAACATTTAATTGATCTGTAATTTTTTTTTATTTTTTATTTTCCTTTAACCGCCACTATCATAATTAAATTAACCAATAATAATTACATTTTTCTTTTAATTCTGTGTACTGCAGTGGTTGTCTTTCAGATATAATTTAAGATGGAGAAATACCATTCGGTAATGCTTTACTTAAGCTCTAAATGATTATTAGATACCCGTTATGAAGGAATTAGAGGTTGTGTTGGAGGGTGTTAATGGTGATTGTCTCTTATCAGACTTGAAATGAACAGTATGATTAGGGTTAGTGTGTCTGTAACGGATGTGTGTGTGAAGAGCAGGAAGCGATACGCACTTATCCTGTGTTTCTATTGAATCTCCTCTGAGCTGAGCGATCACACACTCAGATGGCGTCAGTAAGTAATACCACAGCACTCAATGATTACAGTATTTATGTATTAAGGTGTTGCGACTGACATGGTCCACATGATAATACCATGATACATGTCCATGAGGAAAACCTTTGTA
Organism: Ambastaia sidthimunki; assembly: GCA_036877625.1. Classification (NCBI taxonomy): domain Eukaryota; kingdom Metazoa; phylum Chordata; class Actinopteri; order Cypriniformes; family Botiidae; genus Ambastaia; species Ambastaia sidthimunki. Next base: position 13,768 of record JAZGTK010012424.1, read on the forward strand.
GATGTAAAATATTGTATAATTATACATTAATCATTACTATGATGATATATTATCATATTAATATACAATTACATGGACGAGGAACTTTAGGAAATATAGTGGTATTATGGGACCTTTTGTGCGGGGAACATACACGTTTAAGGCGTGAGCGTTACCGTCACTTTGTGTGTCATTTTCTCCGCTTCCGGTCCGTCTTGAACAGTTTCTGGTGTCTGATCGTTACACTCTCGCCTCACAATTCACCAATAACACGACCGCTATGAGGATTCGCTCATGAATATTCATTAACCATCCTGCTGTTGGTCCAGTCACGACGTTACTACATTAATATTAATGACCCGGCACTATTTTAGCAATAGTAGGTTTCCCTCAATTGGAGGCAACTTCTGCCTTTCAGCCAATCAGGTCAAGCTTCGTGCATTCACAAGTCTTCACAAGTCACAGCGATGGTTCAGACGAGGTGCGCCTTGTTGGTTTTAATCGATTAATTTAAAGTCATTTAAAGACGTGTATCCTGTGTTTCTTATTTAGCGTTTTATATGGAAACAGTGTTTGTACAGTGTTTATTCAGCGTTTTAAGTATGGAAACAGTGTTTGTACAGTGTTTATTTTGCAGTTATATTACTGTCAGTCATTTGATTAGATTAGTGGGTGTGATGAAGTTGAGTTGGTTTAAATAGTTCACCTTTGAATGTTAGAAGACCTGGGGCCCGTTTCAGAAAGGTGGTTAAGTAAAAACTCTGAGTATGTTAACCCTGAATTATGGGAAACTCGGAGCAGCCCGACCAGGTTTAATTTTCTTCATTAAACCCGGAGTTTCTTTCAGTCTCCTCCCCTTTTTTCCGTCAACCCTCCAATCACAGGTGGACAACATAAAGTACAACTCAGAAGTATTTCGTTAAGATGTCTATTCTGTTAGGAAGGCACACTGAAGATACAACGCCACGAGTATTTATGACATATTTAAATATTTCATTCATTCTTTCGGTACATTCATTCACTGCACATATGTTCGTCTTGCAGACTGTTTAAAAGTGAAAATGTCCTTTCATACACAATCCTGTAGACGAGGAGGCTGCATTCATTCACAGAGTTACATTTACACCGATAGAGGATTTTGCGTCTCCAAGTGGATTTTTTTGTCATATCCTGATGCATTTTTTTATTTGAGCGATACA
>JAZGTK010012425.1:0-14944 GCA_036877625.1 Ambastaia sidthimunki
GATGGCTCAATATTCTAAGGCTGACAGGTTGTCAAGTACTTAAAACTCATTTATTTGGTGAAATTTGCATGTAATTTGGTGTTAATTAGAGGGAGGCGCAGGGCGTGGATTAGAGCCCAGTGATACAGGAAGAGACAGAATGGTCTGGCTGTCATTTCCTACAACCAACCAAACACGCGCACACACATGCATCCTTTAACATGGTACCTGTCTATCTGAGTAGACATCCTTAAAACTGACTGTGGAACACTACAAAACTGAACACACAGTTGTTGATTTCCATTGTTATTCAAATCAGAGGACTGTGCTAGATGCTCCGTCTGCAGACTGGCTAAATTAATAAAGGAGAGTCCTGTCTCTTTTGAAAGTGTGATTAATTAGGTTTTTATTAACAAACAGAGAACAGATGACACCCTCACCAAACACGGCCACAACTGGACCATCCCAACGGCCCTTCGTCCTGTTTGTTGTCGTTTATCAGCATTGTCTTTCATTATCTCTTCCCTCGCTAATCTTTCATCTGTTCATTTGCCAAACTCTCCATGCAAATTAGTAAACATCGCTTCAGGGTGAGCAGACTGCAACTTTAGGACAATAAACAAGATGCCATTCTAAGAGTGCGTGAGAGTAAAAAGGAAGTTAACACCCCTCACCCCACCTGTTCGAACCAGAAGACCCCAAAAAGAAATTTGGTACAGTGTACTTTATAAGAAAATAAAGTTCAAACTTCTTTGCTGGTTCTTGGTCTTTGTGAAAGCGAGGAGGTTGTACCCAACACTCGCAAGCATGAAACATTTAGCTTATCTTAAAAAATTTACTGCTCTACCTTCAGTCATGTTGTCAAATCAGAGCTTCTTTTGAAACATCTCTCTGATTTGAAAGTCCAGCTCTATAACTCTAAGTTTCTGTGTGAGATTCACGTGCAGTTGTGTCTACTGGAAATCCAGTGTGTGGTGCAGGGGTCAAATAGTAGCATGATCTCCCCTACTCTTCTCCAGCTGCTGGTCCACCTGCTGAGGATCTATGCACCGGTGACAGAGCATTTACGGGAGGGGATGGGGGCTAATAACTCCCAGAGCGGGCGGTTAAAAGTCCAGGTCACGGCTTTATAGAGAGACTGTGCATGAGCAGATCTCTGCCTAACAGCAGTGGAAAGGACCTCTAAATGGGAGCAAGTTTCTGAGTGCTTTCAAAGGCAGTTAAGGGGAGACGATCACTGCCATGTTCGAAACTACTCTAATGCAGGTACACAATGAGAGAGAGAGAAAGAGAGAGAGAGAGATGAGGTGTTTGACTTGTGAAGAGGCCCTCTACAACTAGCTCTTTTTTCCATTCACTTTACCAAACCACAGAACAGGCAGCACAACCTCTCCACCTCATCATCTCCGCTTAATATTTACCTCTCTCAAACCTGAACTGACCTGCTCCACAACATCACCTTAACTCCTATCTGCACACCACCAATTACTAGGCAATTGTCAGAGACTAATTAGGGTGTTTAAAGGCAACCATATTGCAATTAAAAGTACTGTTTGCTTCAAAAGGAGGTTTGGTTCACAATTCTGAACAAATAATAATAATAATAATACATGATATGAAACACTCTCTAAACAAATACAGTGAAAAAAATGCTTTTTTTTTTGCTTATCACCAACCACTCCCAATCCAGTCATTCTTTTCAGGGAAGTGGCTTTTTTTAATAATGCTGTTTTAAAGACTATGTATTTTCCGTTAATCACAAGTAATTCATCCAACAATTATTAAATGATTAAATGAGAACTGCTTTATAACATGCCTTATATCCGAACACAAAGTGTAGATGAGAAAATTTCCTGCGTTGTAAAGTTCCAATCAGGTGCTTAGATTTCAACTGTGGAGAAATGATATACCTAAACAATGTGCATTCATAAACAATGCATTTGGCAGGGAAAAGAATAAAAAATGCATGGTGCACTAAAGCATGGGGTCAATTTCAGTAAGAAATTTTAGTTAATCATATGTAATGAAATAACATTGTATGTTATGTAAGAAGGTAACAAAACAGCCTCAGGTTCTGGGGAAATGAGACACATTCAATACTGGTTGATATTGCCTTGAAGCATATGAACAACACCAAAAGCACCTGAATGTCAGTCTGTTTGTACATTAAAGATGAGTAAATACAGAACTGAATAAAGCAGAAAAAGTTCTGAAATCCAAAGCCAAAATTCACAATGTTTATCAGTTAAGAACAGCCTTCTTACTTTTCTGAAGTGTTTGCCTTGTTTTCATTTAATGTTTATTGTTTTTAGATATAATATTAGTGCCTATAATAGATACATCATATATTAAAAGCACTAGAGTTGTTCATAATTAGATCTCTTACACAAACAGTCTGTTGGTTGCATTATAAAGTAATTATGTGTAAATATCGATACACAGCCACAATCTTACTGTTGCACATAGTGGAAATGCTATCACAACAGCACAGAACAGTTGACTATTTTTTTATTTTATTTAACAATTCTGAAAAGTTGGAACAATTCTACAGGCCCAAAGATCCACAGCACAAAAACAATTTAAGTAAGATTGGTATAAATAATAATAATAAATTAAATTCATTGTGCATAATTAAAAATATTAAAAATATTTATTTCTTGTTTTTAAAAAGGTTAATGCACAAAAAGAGCAAAATATTACACTGTGTTGTGTCCACAAATGTGTCAAAGTACAGCGTGTCAGAATGTATTAATAAAGCATTTCTGACTCTTACATTTGATTTACTATTGGCAATTTGTAAATGTAATATATCTGTTTTATGTAATTCAGTCAAAATAGAGTTCTAATAAATTAGATCAAATATAAAAAAACAGACATGAAATAAGAAATAATAATAGTAGAAATTGTGGAACACAACACATACATCAAAAATTCTAAGATAAACCAACATTATTAATATCAGTTTGGTTTGACTAGATTTGTACTGGTTATTTTTCCATATGCGGCATTGCACGCCAGTATCGGAATACATGCGTTTTCTGTTGGATCATCACCCTGGCTAAACTTTCATTTAAAAAATTTAAAGGGGCCTAAGGGAATAAACTGTCATGGGTCCAGAATTTCTAGCTGTGGCTCTAATGCATTATTGGTTGCGTTCCATTGTGCCTTAAGACATTCCTGATTACTAGTTCTACCATATTCCGCAAAAATTCCAATGGGAATCTTTATAAGTCATTGTCTTTTAATACCTGAGAAAGCCCATGAGCTTTTTCCATCAGTTCATTAACAGCAGTGAAGAACTTCCTGTGAAACAGATTTCTAAGCCTAAGAAATTGTAGTGTGATGAAGGTATGATGTGATTATGATGTGATATGTTGAATAATGTGAATATGTTTTTTATTTGCAGAGATCTGAGTTTGGAATGTCATTATTTCAGTTTATTTTGCTGCCAGGCCCAGAGTCTGGCAGTGGAGCTCCAGCAGGTACGAGCTCTGCTGTTTCAGTTTCTGTTCAATGTAAAACAACAGAATCAGTGTGTATAGACGCAGATGCAGAGTGAGACCAAGACAGCCCGAGTCTAGACTGAATGCTAGTTCAATTATGTATATGTTGAATAATGTTTGTCTAAAAGACCACATCAAATTATCCAATAAGTGCATTTTTCTGGCCTGTATTTTGTATTACAATAGAAAGTTAGGGCATATAGTTTGATTCGTATGCTCTGATTTTCCAGGGAAGGTCAAGTTTATGTACTTATATTTACGCATGAACTGCGTAACATATGTAAAGTAACCTGCAATTTTATGTTCCAAACAGAGATGGCGATAGAGAGGCAAAAGTTATGTATTGCAGCTTTAATAAGACAATTATATAATTCTTGGTTACAAACAAAATCAAAACATTTTTAAGAACACTTTTTGTGATGTTTTTCGGTAAGAATTTTAAAGTGTAAATATGACCTATTGTATTTAAAACATGAATTTCATAAAGTCTAGAGGTCTAAAATTCACTACAGAGGAGGCCTTTCAGATTATTGTTCATAAAAATGCTTATGTAATTATTAGCATACAAGTTATCTTCACTTCTTGCTCTACTAATATATGCATTACTAATTTTTACTAGTTTGTAGTATCAGTTTGTGTTTTTTTTAATATCATATCACCTCCTTGGAGTTCAATATAAAAGCTCATATAAGCAAGCCATGTGTTCATTTCCGCTTGATTTTATTTGGTATGAACATGTGCGATTATATTCTGTATTATGTCATCTGCGGAATGCCGATTCCTTTCGGAATTTCCTTCAGTCAAATCTGGTGCACTTGTCAGTTCAGATTAGATCATTCTTAGGAATGGACTCAATCAAAAGCTCAAGACAAACAGAAAGTGCAGTTGAAAAGAAAGCTAGGAAAGGAGTTTAAAGAGGAGAGAAAGAGGATGCTCTTGTTGAAGTATGATTTATTCATTGTTGTTTTTCTCAGGACTTTTCCACACTAAAGTACAGGGTACTTTGAACTGGAGTACAAAGCGATGTATATTTGGGTCATACGTTGCTCTGTGTCTTTTCCAGAAGAATTTTTTTCGTCTGTTATACGCTTTTGCTTCTGAGAAGTCTTGGTGGCTGGGTTGGTTTCTTCTTTTCTCTACGTTTGTCCTTGAAGAGTAGATCAGCAGGGTGCCCTGATGTGTGGGGGGGGGAGGGGGAGGGGAAGGGCACGGGCAGAGGGGCTCAGAGCTAAATAATGGATGATTTCTTATTGAAATAAAGCTGGGGAGAGAACAGTGCGGGCAGGCATGTCATTACCAAGGAAACAGAGCCGAATACCTAATCCTAAACTTACAGAGTCAAACACAGCCAGACCGGCACGGCTGTGTCCTCCTCAGAAGCCATTTCATTATTATAAGTAATGTAGGTAAAAAATCTAAGCCCTAAATAGCTTTCATTTTCTTTGATTTAAGGATTTCTTCAACACTCCAGCATGTCATGCATCTTTAGTTATTGCTTAGATCACCATTTGCTATTATGCAGCAACAAAAGTGGTCAATGGGTCTTGAGGATATTTCAATGTCCCTTTTTGGTTCCATACTTTATTTGTTAGACATAATACATAATTATCATATGGATAGTTGCCCAAAACAGTGTTTGCATGTGACCTTTTATATTTTTGCTGTTTAATTATTTTTATTATTTTATAGGCTGGCTGTGTATTGGCAGGCTCCATTATGGCAATTTTCCTCATATAATGTTAAAATATGCCTTGCTGTTTTTAACTTTTACCTTTTTTGTAGCAAAAAGTTTAGGTTCCTATACAGAAATCGTTTTTATAAAAACAAATAAACCTACCCTAAAATACTTACTATATTAAAAAGTGTGACCCTCCTATTGACATAATTGACATTAATCACAGTTATGATTTGACAAATAATTTTTAACTGGGAGCTCAGTAGTGCCAGTAGTAGTTTTTGGTTGTAGGTCTATAGCAATGCCGTCAGAAACTTGGTAAAAACTCATTACTTTTTGCAGAATAAGTTTGGTTGCAGTTTGTGGTCATTAATCATATATTTTACTGCATGTTGTTACCTCAATCTGAGGCATACAGGGAAAGGTTTGCCATGTGTATTTCTTCCTCCCGGTTGCCTTAATCAAAAACCCAAGGTCTAGGAACGACCTTAAAAATACTTAGCATATATCAAAGATGGTGATCGCAACTTTCTCTGCATTTTCTCTGAACTCATTAACACTTTGAGAGAAACTTCCACGGCCCTTTGCCAGCGGAGTGAAAAATGAGGTGAGGAGTGGCCCCCGACAGAGAGCCGCATTCGGATTCAACGATAGCACTTGATTGGCTGTTCACACTGATGAGACCAGCATACACTTTCTGCTCATTGCTGCATCATGCAAACAACTCATACATTTACACCCAAGCCTGACTCTCACTTTCAACAAGGTCACAGAGCTTGGTGCATGTGTGTGTGTGTGTGTGTGTGGCAACAGGCTGACAAGGTTTTGCAAAGAACAGTAGCTTGTGCTAAGATGAAACATCATTTGCATCTAAGCTTTGGAAAACTAGTGTCAAAGACTGCACAGATAAGGGGTAAGCATGAGAATAAATGTGTAGATACACGAAGTAAACCCAGACAGGAAGTAAAACTAGTAGTTTTTAATTACATCTCAAAGTCCATGTGCTGACCAAACCATGGGACCCCCTTTTCAATTTTGCAATAAGATGAAATCTCAGCAATACACAACATAATGATCTGACAATAACTAAGATGGAAGCACAACATGCCAGGCTTTGTAAATCCAGTATTTTTTGTCAGACATGTGGTAATAAATAATCCCAGAACCAAAAGGAAAACAAATAAACAGAGGCTTGATAAATACAGGGCTAGCTAAGGGCTGGAGGGCTCTGCTGTGAGACACGAAGGAGAAACGGAAAAGAAAGAGCTGATCTTATCGCAGGTCCGTGGTGGAATGAGGGAGAACAGGAGAATCAGGCCACGCACTGGAGGTAGAGCTCAGACTCGGAAAACATGCCTGCAGAACTTTTCCACAACACAGACAGACTCAAAGTCACTCTGATAATGCATCTCTGTCTTAACATTGTGGTGGTTGCTATTATGTTTTGAGGAATGGTGTGAGGGAATAAGGATTGAACATATAGTTTTTAACAGGAATAGTTTAACTACAAATGTTTACTTGCCCCTATGTCATTCTAAACCTGAATGCTGTTTTTTTTCAATGAAATTTAAACAGAACATTTTAAGGTTTAATGCCATGCAAGAGCAATGTATGAGAAGAAAACTGAAGTTGTTATTCACTGATGTACTTTAATTTGGCCTAGATAACCACTGTGACTGGTTCCTTATATCAGAGAATCACTTACAATTTACATTGGTTTGATTTGGGAACTGAATCAAGTAATATATACATATATATATATAAAATACAGTTACAAAGAAAGATTTGTTTTTGGGTTTATCCTACTGACTTTAAACCTTTTTTGGAGTTAAATTCACTCAGGGTAAAAAAATATTTTTGAATCACAACCAAATAACATTTTTGTTCCTTACACAATGCTATTGTGTTACTTTAGAAGACTCATACTGCACACAGGTACGTTGCACAAACCTTTTATGAATCATTTGTTGTTGGGAACGAAATATGGGTGAGTAATGACAAAATGTTCATACACAGTTAACAGGGAACATTCTCAGAAAATTGATCAATGTTCTCTTAATGTTATTGGGAAAAGGTTATTGCAGGAACGTTAGTAAAATGTTTCTATAACATTACATATATCAAAAATGTTATTCTTATAATGTTATAATGTTAAGTATTTAGTGTAACATTTTAAAAAACATTCTTAAAACCAAGCATTGTTAATAAAACGCATACAAAACATTGCAGTGATATGGCCAATATGGCTGTATTGTCCAAAAACTGGTCTCTTAGATAACAACAAACTCTTTGATTAGACGGACACGAGCCCTGATGTTCTTGCCTTTACACAGAGTCTGTGGGACAGAGGCTTAGAGCTTTGAGCACAGTGCACTGAGCATGTGTAACCGTGTGTGTGTGTGTGTCTGTAAGGGGCTAAAACGGAGGGCAGACAAACATTATAAGCGTCTCTAATAAGAAGCTGGGGCTTTGGGCTTTTGGGAGACTCCCCCTGGTGAAGCCCTGGTGCTGAGATAAGCCAACTCTGTTGTTGTCTTGCTAAAATCAACAAAAGGAAACAGGCGAAAGGAGAGTTGCTTGTCCCCAGCGCAAAGCGGGTTTTCGTGGCGCCAGAGCATTTAACCGCATTAGAAATCATTAAGGCTGGGCTCTAAAGGATAGTGTGCCAGTCTAGGCAGCACCAGTTTACTAGTTCTCCAGCAGCTCTTTATAAGTCTGCTAATCTGGCTTTGAGAGTGTAAATACTAACTATCAAAACAAATTCACTGTCTGATATAGATGTTTATTTAATAGAAACGTGTGTTCAGGCCGGGCCACACGTATGTGTATTTATTCAGGATACAGCACTTACTCTCTGCTAATCTGTGTCCCTCTGTGTACGATACACCAGAGATAAAAGCATGTCTGGTTTTTGCTGCCGACCAGCAGGTGTGTGTGCGTGTGTATAAATGGTTCCAGCGTCCTGCAGAATGCTCAGGGACACACACACACTGTTCAGATAATGGAGTGTGTGTGGACTTCACAGGCTCCGTGGGCAGCCCCAGGGGGCGAGCATCCTCAGAGCGATAGCAGAGGATGGAGAACGTAAATGCAGCAGAAAACGGTCGTGCGAGAGACTGCCGTAAGCTGCTCTATTCTTTCTTTGTCACACTCACTCATTTTGTCTCTCTCTCTCGCTGCTCTAATGAATGGTCAGGGCTGGAGGGGTCAGCAGCTGGAGTCTGGGGAATCATTAGAGTGGCAGGCTGCAGGGTTGGAGCCGTGGACTCTGAGAACCTCTGGCCCGTATGTGCTAAGTACCCAAACTGTGCTTTCAGACCACCACAGCCATGCTGAGCCGAGCAGCACTGGGATTTGGCCCTGAACACTGTCATTCGTCTCTGGCTACATTAAACACTGATCTATGAGAGGAGCATCCTCACCCCCAACAGACAATAAAAATAACATGCAGGACAGGATGGCAGCTTTTTACTGATGGTCTTTGAACCTTTGAAAGTAGTTGTTTGTACGTTACACTTGCACTTTGTGTTGTTAAACTGACACCAATATTGGGGATTTTGACACTTTTTGTTGACAAATACCATAGGGGGATGCACGCTGGATTTAAACCTTTACTTTTGTTACACTAGCATGCTGCCAGTGCCCTCATGGTTCACCAGAGGGCACTCCTGCCGCCTGTTCTGTTATTTACTATGGACTCCATTTCCCAGAACACATTATATTTCATTATCTTAATCATGCTCACCTGTGTCTCTTTGTCTCTGTCCATTTATACCCAGTCTGCTTATTCATTTAGTGCTCTTATTTAGTGTAACACTGCAATTCACCGCAGTAACCATCAAACTCAGATGGCAACAGAACATGGCCAACCTTGCCCTACACTGAAGATTACAAGCCCAGTATTTACCGTGACTTCCACACCGGGACCTCAACATGGCCACCCCTTCAAAGTCCCTACACAACATGGCCGCCATGCCAGAGCCTCCAGCCATCATGGTTGTCATGTCACAGTCTTCAGCCATTTTGGATTCCACTACAGTGTTCCCGGTCCTTGTAAATGTCACATTTGAAGATGCCCAGGTATTCCAAAAACATTTGGGGCTGTTTTTCAGTATGAAGGATCCACTGCTGATTTCGGCTAGAGCAGCTGGCATCCCAAGGCCCTCAGCACTGGTAGTCACAGAAGTGGTTTCCCAGTCCTCAGCACTCCATGTGTTTGTGCTGCACACTGCTTTCCAGCTCCTCCAGAACCTGTTTCAGTCTAAGAATCTACTACAGAGCCTGCTTCAGTCCAAGAGCCCGTTCCTGAGCCCGCTTCAGTTCAAGGATCTGCTCCTGAGCATTGTTCGTTGTCGATTTCCTGTCTGCCCTGACCATGGAGGTCATCCTCAAGTTTCAAAAGCAACCCAATAAAAGTTTGCCTTAAGTTTTATAAAAATTAATTTTCAATTAATTACTAGATTTTATATATTTACATTTATTCATTTGACAGACACTTTTATCTATTAAAACTTTTATCTTTTAATCAATTTACAGTGTATTCAAGGTATACATTTTTTATCAGTATGTGTGTTCCTGGGGGATCGAACAATCAGGAGCTACTGAAGTGCAAATATTATAATAGTTATGCTCTCATACACAGATCTCTCCCTGTTTTTTAAAATAGTACTGATATGTAGTTTCACAAATACAAACATTTAAAATATAGCTACAAGCTGCAATTATCAGGGACCAAACAGGTATACCTCAAAAAATCTAAAGAGACAACTCATGATTTTAGGCCAAAGACAGCCATTTTTTTATTTCTCTGGAAGAAAGGAGGAAAGAGGAGGAGAAAAGAAAATCATAGGAAAAAAGAATTTCCTATCTAAGACTTATGAGTCAAAAGTTATGAGCGTAAACATGAGTGAAACTTTGAACTGTTGGTGGCGATAGAGGGCTTGAGGGTTTCAGATTGTCCTCTGTTTGTGTGCCAAATTTCATAACTTTCCTATATACAGTTCTATAGATGCAAGAGTGGAAGAACATGAAAACTAATGGATACAAAAGAGATCTCTCTGGCCTCCTCTGACAAGCCACCATTGGCTCCAACTGAATAAAAAATGACAAAAGCAATAACTATAATATATATTTGTCAGTAATTCATGCCTCGGCTCAGACGTGTCTTTAATTAAACAAACCATGAAAAAATAAAATACAGGTTCTGGTGTAAGAATGGAAGCCAAAGCATAAGAAATGTGTTATTGCTGATGCTTTTCTGCACATGTTGCTTACATATACAGACTGGTTGTGTGAGTATGTGTGCGTGTATGTGTGCATGCACATGCTAACACTAACACCCTCAGCCTGCGTTTTCATCACCTCCTCAGATGGCAGCCCGGCCTCACACCTCTGTTTTGGCCATTTTTTCTCTCTTTCCTTTCGCTTTCCGTCTTATCTCATGTTCTCACCGCTGCTGTTGGGAAGGCCAATCTGTGCGGCCACAGCATCCTCCCCTTCTGCTCTCCTGCCTTTGGTGTTATATGCAGTCTTTTGCTGTGTAGCGTGTCCCTGGAGCGGGGCCAATCACCGCCACTCAACAAGTCTGTCAAACTCAATTCTGTCGATATGGCTGCTGAAAGCTGGTATTGCAAACATCTCTGCCAGAGAGACCCAGTTCTTCTCTCTCTCACCCATTTTACTGTGTCTCTCTCTCTCTCCTGCATAGAGAAAACACATTCTTGCCCTCCATGTGTTCTCACACTAGCTTAAACCATGTCACATTACTAGGCCTCTTTTGTATTAGCGGAGTGCATATGATTTTATAAAGTATATGTAAGATTATATCAAGTCTCGTTTTATATGTGTTATTGAACTACAGTAAAAATTCTTATGCAATATAATCCTGTTCTGGTGAAGAATGGATCTTTGTGTTCAATATTTCATCCTTCCAGAACTCTTTGATGTGTGTGTGTGTCTGTGTGTGTGCGTTTGTTTGTGTGTGTGCCGAAATAAACACTCCCGTGAAGGGGCAGCGTGTTTGTTCTGAACATTGTTTGGAGGTGGACAGCCTCAGAATGAAGGGTTTGTCTCTCTCTCTCCCTGATGAATCACTCCTTCTTTTGTTTCTTTCTCTTCTAGAGGAAATCACATTAAGTGTAGCCCTGTGTTTGGCTCGACTCTGTCCTGCCTTAATGGCAGTCATTTGGACAAGGAAGAGAAAGATAGAGAAGAATGGCAAAGAAAGCGTCCTCACAACACTAATTCCACACAACAAAAACACCCTCTGCCATTCCTCCATATTCATTTGCATTCAAATATCCCCTCAGACAAATCTAAAACGTGGAAATCTCTGAGCTATTTTTGTTTGCAGAGTTCCTAGGATGCAGTGCGAACGCGTCTCGGGTGTCTGCGCCTCCCTGCGCCTCCCTGTGCCGCTGAGCTTCAGACCTCCCACACTAGGGCTTCAATGGCACAATGTATATTTATCTCATTCAAAGGCAAAAGCATGTAAAAGAAAAAGCACAGCGGAGGAAAATATAGTTGTACGGAGACCAGAATGGAAAAGGGTCTGGGTAACGCTGAACAGTGAGCGAGCAGCAAATAAAGAAATATGGAAGAAATTACAGTGTATCCACAAACAGACAAGGCCTTGAATATGAGGTAAAAAACCTCAAGTCAGACATCTAAGCATCTGCAACGAAGTGAATTTCTGCAACGCACTGCACTCAAGGGGCTTCCACGAGTAGAACTGACGTCTGAAAGCACGTCAGCCTAGAAATAACATCAGCCACGCCTACAGCTAGACCTCCATTTGTGTGACTGTAAATAAAAGGACATACAGTAGCTGTACTCACTGTTTATGCACAATTAAGTCAAGCAATTTGTGGCAATGGTTTAAAGGTTGCGGTAGGTGCGGAATTAGCCGTATAACGGTCATGTTTACAAATTGGCAGCTGAAACAACTGCTAGTTCAAAGCTTTGCTTTCCTGGGCTTTTCCCCCTCGCTGATATCCGGGGCCCATCTCTGCAGATAATGCTGTAATTTTATGGCAATTCTTAGTGCTGAATGGTCTGAATGATCCACATTAATGCCTCTCTCTAATGCTACAATCATGCTGATAATAGCATTATCCAATCCTGCCACTGTGAGTTTGTACCTTTCTCTGGCGGAGGAGTTATCCAGATAATTCCGCTAACTAATGCACAAGCTTCTCTCTGCTCGCCCCCGCTAAACTAACTCTGCTCTGGTCACGGCCTTTTATCTCCCTGCCAAAACACACATACACACACACACATGAACAGATGTGCGGCTAACATGCTAACTCTTCTGTTATGCGTTACACAACCTCAAATCTCAAGTTGTTCGAGGATGAATCTGGTTGAGCATTCTGGTTGAGTCTAAATTACATATTTATCTGTCGGCTAATCTTTGGCTACTTTACACAAGGACCTTCGAGAAATTACTAGTTTTATTGAAACACTGTGACACGTCTTTGTGCATTTGGCATTCACAACATGTTGCTGAATGCAAGTCTAATAAAGCTTGTAGGAGATCAGAAATAATGCATTAATAACATGCTACACACTGTACTGATTGCTTTTAACTAAATATTTAATTCCAAGCACTACTAAAACCATTTGGGAAATGTCCTTAACTACAGAAGTCTTCTATAATCAGCTGCGCCTTTGGGGAATGTGAAGAGAAACCCTCACATTCATGCAGCTGAGATCCATGGCCGGCTCTGTTTGGCTTGCCATTTCCTAGTGGAACGATGCTGTTTTACTTGGCCAACACTGGAACCCGAGACAGGAGGACAGTTGTCCTCTCAACCGCTCGGCGGCCCAAGTTTTCTTGCTTACTTTTCCTCTACTTTTTACAGGGAGAGAAGGAGAAAAATAAAAGGAGAGAGAGCAAGGAAAGAAATATGGACTTACAAGCAGAAAAGCTGAGAAAGAGAGAGGTAGGAAAAGCTTGATGTTTGTATTTTCTTTAGGATTTCCACGGCACAGTAAATTCTCACCTCTCCTTGTAATGCCACCAGAAAGACCAACAGAAACATGGTAATCAGTGATTCACTTTTCAAAGAAACTTTCTCCTTCTAGCCAAGTGGTTATATAAATCTAACCTCATGTAACATGCAGAGTTAAAGCTAAACAAATCTCTAATTAACTGAGTTATAGCAACTTCTGATATCATGAATGAATGCAAAAATTTATAGGATGTGTCTTTTTCTGTGTGAAAACATTAGTGCTATTGTGTCTGCTGGTTTTTGTACCTGACCCAGAACAGATAAGTGATAAACCCAATCCAACCTAATCTTGTTAGTATTCATAGGTATTCATATATAAAGCCTGGTTCTAGTACATGTACAGTTTTGTATGTTTAAATAGACAATAATATGTACAGTACAGGGGACAGCACCTACTGTAAAACCATTTTTTGATAAGCTTTATAAATGCATTACAAAGTTCATATCAAATTTTTGGAATTTATACGTTTGCTTTATGCATTATATTGTATTTATAATAAAGTTGACTGTAACAATGCAACAACACACAAATCAGTAAATGAATGAAATGTGCTTTAATCTTACATCCTAATGCTTCATTCTTTATGAACATTAAATTGCTTTACTTTTATCAGTCCGATCTAGATTTCATTTCTACATAGATGTGTCCTTTTAATATAGCAAAGTTTCTCTGTTGTTTTTTTAAATAAGATTCCACTATGGGATTGTATCTGAGTATTGAACTCAATTCTATCTACTAACTTAAAAATGAAATGAAATCAAATCCTGTAGCCCAATCACAGCAATCTCATTCATTTAACAGAGTTCCTTTAGTACAGAAGGTTCCTTGGATGTAGAACACATACAATCCTTTGGGAATGACCCGGAATGCACCCAAATTGTGGAGTGATTCCCAGCAAGATAAGAGGCCTGTGTCAGAGCTAAGCTCCCCACACAAACACATTTAATCTTACTGTCAAACTAAACTTCAGCATGCTGCCACTACAGCTCTGAAAAAAGTTACATTCCTTGTCATAGTCTGTCATGTAAGCCAGGGGATAACTGACATCTCTGCTGTTCTCTGTCCAAAAAGGAAAACACAAGAGTTAGTTCAGATTGAGGCTGCCTTCCCGTCACGTATTGTGCTGAGCTGAGCATCTCTGTGAAACAAATCAAGTTTACTCATTTGCTCCTGTCGTATTGTAGTTTTTCTGGATTGGTGCACAGACACTAGAGAATATGGACTTTGGCCTGTGTTTGTAGGTTCAGTGGATACTAGTCTCAGCTTCAAAAGACAAACCTATGGACCGCCTTCGATCCGTTCCTTAACATGATGCTTCATATAGTGCACAAAACAGGGATCGACCTTTCAGTGTGTTCCTGTAGCTCAACTGGTAGAGCATTGTGTTAGCAACACAAAGGTTGTGGGTTCGATTCCCAGGGAACACAAGTACTGATCAAATGTATACCTTGAATTCACTGTAAGTCGCAAGCGTCTGCCAATGAATAAATGTTAATCATGTGAGTGATTTTCATGTGCAATTCAGTCCTCTTCCTTTCCAGTCATAACAATAAGTGCTAATCTGATTGTCTGACTTTGAACAGCTTCATAAATAAAGGCACCCACATTTTTAATGTACTGCACTTATATCTCTTAATATTTGTTGTTTTATGTATAATCTTTTGCAGAGAATGCAGCTCTATACTTTGTGGGTCTAAGTGGCCCATAAAAACAAAACCTGTTCCTGTAGCTCAACTGGTAGAGCATTGCGTTAGCAGCGCAAAGGTTGTGGGTT
>JAZGTK010012426.1:0-14944 GCA_036877625.1 Ambastaia sidthimunki
TTCTACATACTACAGATTATTTATTTTAATGGTCATACAAAAGTAAAAGGAGCCATAGATTTTCTGAATATTATTTTTGGCGAATCATATTTTAAATTACGTTATATTTATTACGTATATATCTGGTACACACACAGCACACTACACCATACACACACATTCTATTCATTCAACAGAGAACTCAGAAACACATGGATACAGTCATAGAATTACACACTGATTATCCTGTCTGTAAACTGATGGACTCCATACGTACAGAACAGTGAAATATAAACACAGCTGATAAAAATGAGAGCAGATTATATGGGTCTATAACACACAGACACACAATCCCTGATGGTGTTTCCAGACTCTTGGCTTGATTTTATTCTAAGGCATTCAAATGGGGCACCTAAGCCATGTGACTCATTACATTCTACACATCAGCAAGAAATGACTCTGTCCCTTTAACAATTACACAGTCTTTATGATAATACATTATACAACTTCAGCCTTAAAGAGGCAGCTGCTAGGCCACGAACAGAACAGAAAGCCACATAATGCTTTTGTTCTCCAGCATAATCCTAAACAAACTCCAACTGAAGAATGAATGAAAGATGCTTCCTTCTTTTTTTGGCAGTAGCGTTCCTAAAATGTGCCGTATAAAACAAAAGTGAATGATCATGGGATGTGTGCCGTTAAGAACACGTACAGAAACACACACAAACCTCTGATGAACATCTCCCTATAGTACACCCACGGAGATCGGTGGGCTGCATCTCAGAAAATCATGGTACACTGAGTCTCGCAGGCCGTGTATGTGCAGCACAGCTGAGCCAGTGTTCGGCGCACGCACACGAGCGCGCTCACGCACGCACACACATATAGCCAGTGGGAACACACTATATATAGCCGTAGTCAATTCCAATCGAGAGAAAAATAACTCACCGCCTCCGAGTCTTCAAATCCATGCAGGTACAAATTGTCATACATGGAGGTTTGCTATTCCAAAGAGGTTTTCTTGAAGAATAGAGGAAAAGAAAGAAAGGAGAAGGTGGTGAAGATGTAGAGGGGGGAGGAGGCAGCCAACACCAGCACAAAAAAAAAAACAAATCGATGGGGGATGACGATCCCCTTGCTCCACAGCGGAAGAACAAGGATGGAATAAAAGGGTGAGAGATGCCTCACGAGTAAGAGAGGATGGAGAGAGAAAGAAAGAGAGAGAGAGGGAAAGCAGGCCTGTGCAGACGGCTCGGCCTGCAGGATGGAGTGGATCCCTCGTTCAGCCTCCAATTCTTTCACATCCTTAGGCAGGGAGAAGCTTCCCAACGGCTCACTGACGCGGACATTTCATCATCTCTCAGCACACACGCTCACACACACATACACGGCACGGCTCCCCGCATCAGAGAGAGAGAGGGGGAGAGAGAGAGAGAGAGAGAGAGGGAGAGAGAACCCTTCCTCAATCTCAGCCTGATGACACAGTTGACCAGCTGTATGCTGATTGGCTGAGCAGCCTTCCAGTCAGAGCTGCTGCTGACGTGTGTTCTCCTTGACAGTGAGCGTTGATGAAAGGGAGAGCGAGAGAGACAGAGAGAGAGGGACAGAGCGAGAGGCTGTCTCTGCTTTTGCTTTCATTCTCTCTTTCTCTGTTATTATATTAGAATGTACAGTCATTTTTTCCTACAGTATCCTCCCCTTTATTTGTAAATTATCTTTGTTTCTTAATTTCATTTTTAGAATATTTTTTCTATACGTTTCCATTGATGAAAGTTTTTTTTATTCAACCAATAAAAACCACATACACACACACACAAACACACACACACACAAATATAGTATTTTTATAAATATATTATCTACATAGTAAAACACTTTGTAGAATTTTTTTTTGTTAAATAAATGAATATAATCATTTATAGCACAGTTTGATGGATGTTTGATGGATCAGTAGCAGTGTTTAATTAGAAGAAGCAGACCCATGTAAACTCATGCAAAATCAAAAATACAAGCAAAATTAATACAAAGAATGAGGCCATAGAACACACCTGCTACATTGACCTTTAAATGTGAAAATTAGGCCTGTTGTTTAGGTGAACAAAGGTAGTTTTAACTACAGCCCAAAAATTGTGGGAAATCACACGTTCAGCTTGACAGAATAGCCAAACCGAAATCTAAATCCTTATTTTTTTGTATTTCGATTGCAATGCCGTTACCTGTCTGAGGATGAAACTGGTGGAGGTCGTGCTTCCATCAGACCTTTTTAATCGACTACGCCGTGAGTATGTTCCCCTGTTCACCTGTAGAGGGTGCAATGACGAAATCATGAATGAATTGCTTCAGACACTATAGCTCATCTTTTGTCAATCATTTAAAAGGGACTTTGGGATTATGTTATTGAAGATTATAATATCCACAATGAATTTAACAAGATTACTTAACAAATATTAGTGCAGAAATGTGTCAAGAGAGTATAGCATGATATATGAAATAAAAGAAACAGAAAAACAAAACTCGGGCACATACATATAATATGCAAATAGTCTGAGTAAAGTAGAAATAAAATCTGCATTTTTTACAATTTACGGTGCAATTAAACTTTTTCCTGAGCAATTAAACTCGTGACCTTGATGCCATTTTCTACCAGCTGATCTGCATCAACTATTATACATGGAGAGATTTAAGTGGAAGTGGGAGTAAGAGCACAAGGGGTCATTCTGACTGAGATTATAACAAAGATAATCAAGCATTCATTGTGCGTAGCTTCCCTGAAAAGTACAGTATGTATAAAATGTTTAATTCCAGTTTGAAAAGGAAGACAAAGACTGGCACCAAATGACAAAGCAAGAGACAGATGGAGGAGAGAGAGATGGATAAAGAGACTGTGTGGAAACTGACAAAAAAGAAAGTTCCTTCAGGGACATTAATTAGCCAGGGCTGATTTGTTTCTATTTCTGTGGTCTCTAGAGCTCTACAGTTCTGTTTGAGTGTAGACAGAGAGCTTGTTCTTTTCAAAGTTTGTTAAACAGGGCCACCTAAAAGTGGGTCAATGTGCCCATTTCACACCATTAGGGATGTTCTCTATTTAGTCAAGTGCTCCAAGTGAGTTTCCTTCATTTTTACTGTCAACACTGTCACTTTTTGCTACAAATATTTGACGTGATTTGAGATGAGATATAGCCGTGGTTTGAATCATGAAAGTGCCAAAACACAGAGAGAGAAAGAGAGAGACAGAAAAACAATCGTAGAACCCACTAAAAACAAGTGTCACATTGGTGTAACAACAAAGTGTTTAATTATAACATCCTACCAAACAGTTTCTATTTGAAAATACATAAAAACACACACTACTATCGGTAACTGATAACTCTTTGTATATTGTATAAACTTTGTATATATAGCACATGTAATTACAAACAACGAACATAAGTATATAGTTATCTTAAAAAAAACATTTACTATTTTAAACTTATGATATCTTAAGTCTTAACGGCGGTCACCTGAAATATAGGCGCTTGGATGCCCTCGCCGATCTTATTCCTGATATAAATGTGTCGCGACATCTCGGCCAGCACATCGGTCCAGATCGGGGGTTGCTGGCCTGCTGGCCCGGCCCAGTGGAAGTTTGGAGGGTTTCGGACTGCTTGATCCAGCTTCGGTGATGTGAGTGCGTGTTTCCCCACGCGCGTGAAGATCCGCTCTGCTCGAGCCACTAACTCGTCTGTTTGACAGGTGTCAGGTGCGCGCGCACGACAGCGCTGCGCGTTTGTGAACGCGCATTCAGCGTCAGTCAAGTTATTTTTAAAGGAAGACCGTCTTTCAATAAAATAATCGCTTAGACATTAAAATTACTTAAGACCATTAAAATGCGCAGGACAAGGAGTTACGGTGAGGTTTTTGCGTTACTCTGTAAATCCATAAATTGAAATTCATTATCGGCTTATTATATTGCGTCATTACACCTTTTCTCCACACAGCGGCGGAATTGCTAATAAATCCCATTTTGTAAAGTACTGTGATACAAAAGCACAAAATCACACCTCTTTACTTTTTGGAAGCAATTTAGAGATGTTTTAATGGTTGCAATACGAAGTCATCTTCATATGTGTTAAATTATACATTTTATTGGTATAAATGTATTTGTCAAATGAACAATTCTTCTTCTGTTAAAATGTATCTGGAATAAAATCCTGGAATAAAGAGCTGATTACGACCTTGATAAACCTTCATGTGGATTTTGGTGTGGTGGTTATTAGCACCATTTTTGACTGTTACACTAATACTAACTAAAACTAATGCTTACTAAGGTTAACAAAAGTTTTTTTTTTGTGCAAGATCTGTAGCCGAGTTCCACATTTTGCATACAACCTTGTTACTGTTGCATGATTTATTCTATTACATTTATTTTTTTAAAACATTACTAACATCATCTGGACAGCATAAAACAAAGACAATAATCCCATGCCCTCATCTATTTTTTTGCACTATTTTGTGTTTAATGCATTTGTTAAGCTCAACCATTAACATTTTGTAAAAGTACTATTGTATTGTAAAAGTATATTTACAATACAAGTAAATTAGTTTTTTTTATGTATGGGAAATGTAAGTTTATCAAAAACTATAATTAATCAACAGTAAATCAAGGTTTTATTGTTTGTGTAATTGCAAGTCATGCCCCATCACGAAAGAGACCTCACTGACTCTTGTGTCTTGTTAAACACTCAATTTAAAATGCATAGCAAAAGCATTAATACCTCCTTCCGCACTCTTTTGCGAAGGCTTTCCATTATGTTTACACATGCTTGGATTTTCTCCTTTTCACAAACAAGAGCATCAATGAGGTCACGCAATGACATTAGGCAACTGACTCACAGTTCTGTGAAGAAGCAACACAATAGTAAGGTGGTGCAAATAACCAATGAAAAACCTTTAATCAAGTTTGGCCATTTTGGTCCATTTCTCTATACCGAACTATTTCAATTGACTGTGTTCTGGCGCAACATCTCAGTTTTATCAATGTTTTGTTAAGTTACTCGTTTGAATCCCAGGGAATATTTATACAGATGAAACATAATTTGTATCCAAATTCTTTTGTATAGTAAAGTCGCTTTTGTCATTAATATGTCGTGATTTTTCTTAATGCAAAATGCTGTGTACTTTTGTTGACAATTTTATGTGATATGTGGCACCTAAATGCAACAATCTATAGATATAAAGCCATTTATTAATTAAGTTTAGAAGATTCAGTATTTTTCTCTCTCATTAAATATTTAGAACTTACAACAAAAGAACTAATTAGTTAATAATGCAGGGTACACATATTATATAACTTACCTATGACCTAAACTTGACCTTACCTTAACCTTGACCTGCAAGCATCTCAAAAACCACCAACATTGTTATTTTCACCTGTCTAAATCAGATATGCACAAAACATATTTCACAGAATAAAAATCAACACAATAGGCAACAATGGTCTTATTCTCTCTTTAATGGCATCAGATATTGATGACAGTATTTGAATACAGCAGAACTCTGTTCTAGACAGATATATTATCTAAGAGGGCATCATAAAAGATACAAGATCAGTACCATAAAAACAAATAAATACAAATCAAGATCAATCCAAATATCTGTGAACATATTTCTCTTAAATAAAGTTGTATAAACATCCAATAATTAAAACGACATTGGTGTAAAAAAAAAAATGACAGTGATATGCACATGACAAAAAAAAAATCAAATGACAAAAAAAGGTTTTGCACAAGTGTAACAGGTTTGCATTTCACAGTAGATCTGAGGAGTGCCAGCTAAGTCGATATAGCAAACAAGTGCTTGGTATACTTAAGCAAAATATTGTTTATGGAAATATGTACCTTCTAGAAACCAGCACAAAATGACATGATTGCTCTAATCATCTTCTCTGTTGGTCCGTTGTAGAAACCTGTCTTAAGGAGAGTCAGTAGAACCTTTTTTATTTAGAACAAGCTCATGGTTGAAGCTACTGAGAAGATGAACGATCAGCACTGGACAAATAAAAAAAATTGATCAAACCACACAACCTCAAACTAACATTTTTCCAGTTCCTCTGGTGGTGTATGAGAGGAACATGAATAGTTCTGTCAGTGAAGTCATGCCATGTGTTAAAAAACACTGACCAAAATATAACCGTGACACAAAGGGGACATACAGGCAGGACATGTGAGAACATTAGGCCATGAAGGACAGATTATTGTAATGCAGCAAAGCGCACTAAACACACCACTGTGTGCTACAGACGGCAAAGATTATAAAATACAGCATTACTGTAAGTACTCTAGTACATATGCTGTGTTTAGTGATATCAACCTTATCAAAGGGAACTAATTAGCTATTTAGGTATTGGATTGTTCACAACTACTTCCCTAGCAGTCTGTATCTACCATTATAAATCTGTCGACATTTCCACTTTCAGTACACGTCTGAAATGCAAAGATGCTATAAATATTAGAACACGTTAAAAAGGTATTTGAGTCAAACAGATTTTGCATTTTCACTGCAGCTTAGCTTGGGGACAAAGCGAGGTGGTATGCAATAATAATGGCTTTCCACTGTCAACTACAGGTCTTGAATTTCTACAGTGTAGGACTTCACTCACTTCACTCAGATTCACTGTGATTGATGGTCTCACTGCATTACATCTAAACAGGGAATAATGTCATCAGGTATCCACTTTTCCGAACGTGCCATCAGGAGGTCTGTAATGTTTAGGAAAGGCTTTGAGCTGCAGGGAGTTAAAGGCGTATTTGCGACATCCAACGTTCTTCACGGTATTCTCACGTCGACAGCCCTCACTGGCAGGGGAAAAGGGGCGGGGTTAAGGTGTGTAAAAACAGTACATAAAATAACAATACAAAAGGTGACAGCACACATGTAAGCAGTGTTAAGCAGATGCATTATGGGTAAACAGAGAGAACGAGGGTGGGAAAGCAAGTCATATAAGAAAAAGCAGCCTAATGCAAAAATAAATACAGGAGCAAGTTTCAAATACAGTTAATACAAGCCGAACATGCCAATGAGCCCTTAACGTTTAGGACTTTACAATTTTTTAAGGAGCACAAAAGTCAGCGAAAGATTGTGACGGAAATTAAATCTTGATCTGCAGGCTACATTGGCTCGTGTCAACAACACAATCACATTTGATCATGCTAACTGCTGTACATGTCCCTGTGTTATTCAGATCCAAAAAAATTCACTTTCACACTCGATTTTATACATTTTAAATCTGCTCACACACAAACATGTTAATATGCACATAACAATAATAAATTAGCTTATAAAAATGAGTCATGACTATAAAACATGGGTTGAAATGTGAGTATCAATGAGCAGAAAACCAACTGCACTGTAATACAGTTTTAATGGCTAATCAACATAGTAAAATATAAAGTCAAAATATTTTATTTAATGTGAATGAAACAGTTGAGATGATTGTACAGTCTGTTCAACATCACACTGTTGTGTGGGTCATTATGTCTGGTTTCCCCATGAGATTTTCAATGTATTCATTTGTAAATGTCTTTACTGAGACATTACTAAATGTACTACAGTTGTAAATTAATAAATAAATTACTCAGATCATCCAAATGCAACATGCTAGTTGTACCTACAATGTAGCTAAAACCAGCAATGTTACTATGAAACCAGCCCTGAGTTACTTTGATTCCAAGTTGTTAAACATTCTCACAAACAGCCAACAAGTAGTTGATTTAATGAATACCTTCAAATCTTTGTACTCTTTATGTGTTTTATTATTACTCATATATAAACTTTCACTAAAGGAATTTGTAAAAGGAGCTATATAAATTAAGTTTACTTACCTACTAATTTTATAGAATTGTCAACTGACAGCCAGACAGCATGTCATTTTAAATTAAATGTTATTTCCGTCACAGCCTCATTTTCATTTGCATCAAATTAAATATGGCATCTACTCCAAGTCTGTTGTCTGATTTACTTCAAATGCAAGCATAATCTCTGTCTACCAGACTCACCAGATAGAAATTCAACTCCAGGTGGAACTAAAGATGAAACGAAACTAAAGAATATGTAATTATTTACCTAACTACCATCATGTTGTACTAAATTCATATGACTTTCCTTCTGCGGAACACAAAAGGAGAAGTTTTGAAGAATGATCAAGCTGTTCTCATCCATACAATAAAAGTGGATGGAGACCAGGACCGTCAAGCTCCAAAAATAAAAAAATCATCATAGAGTCCATATAAACTATATTCCTCTCAAGTCTCCTGAAGCCATGTGATGTGCTTTGTGTTGTAAATGTAAATCATTACTCACTGAAAATCTGAAATGTTGATCAAGCTGCTGTTTTGGTGACTATTTGATTTTGTTGTATACAGAAAGAGCAGCTTGGACCTTTAACACTTTTTGTGTTCTGAAGACAAAAGCAAGTCATAATGGTTTCAAAAGACACAGGGTTAAATAAATGACAACAGTTTCTTTGATGTTAAAAATGCAAGTGTTTCATGATGTCCATTTCAGTGACTCATTATACATGAAAGAAAAAGGTTTAGTTCATATGACAAAACAAATGAGCTTTAATTCATCTTTTTCTGCTCATCCATTTACATGTTCAGGTGCAAAAAGAGGTAGAGCCAACAAATCTATTAGCGACCAACACTATCTTTGCGTAAAAGGTTACATGACTTAAACATTAATAAAAATACTTAGTATTGAAACTATATCTAAAAATTTAGAACTGTCGTAAAAGGAAGCATTTAAACAACACTGCATATTATATATTTCTAAAATATGATTCTGTGAGCATGAAAGCTATTGAAATCATCAGTGCTTGTGAGTTTATCACATAAACCTAACCAGTCCACAAAACCCTTTTAAGATACTAAATTAAACACAGTTACCAAAATATTCACCAACGCATTATTTCAAATCTAGTCTGATAACCAATGATCAAACCCTTAAAACCTCATAAGAACTATCCTTAAATTTAATTCCTTGTTTTAACAGGGACACTCAGCCTGAGGCAGTACTTTAGACTGTTATTGTCCAAACTATAATGCCTCTAACTCAGATCACTTCCCAAAACCTCCACAATCTGCAACTCTAACACACAAAACATCCTAGATGAAAACAAATAAAAAATTTCTGAAAGTCAACCTGACATTATTAAGAGGACTGACCCTGTTCCCTCATCTACAACAGGCTCATACAGCCAAGCCCACAAAGCATTATAAATTAACCTCTTTAGCTCCACTGAAAAACTAAACATGATTCCCAAATGAAGATATTTTAGGACAGTCAATTCTTTAGTGGGTCAGATGAAACATAAATGTCTGTTGCCTGCTGAAGATGATTTTTTATATAAAAATAGGCAGCTCTTTACAGAGTGCTAACTAAAAGTGCTGCTAACATGTAAACAGCTGCATGTGGCCACACAAATGTTATAAAGCACAAAGCAGTTTCTAATTTGGCACAGAGGAAAGCAGGATTAAACCATGAGTCCTGCAAAAGTTTTTCATTTGTTTGAAGCTTTGTAGCCTGAACACCATAAGAAAACTGAAATGATTAGTTTATATTTGGCAGAAGCAGATACATTCTATTCATCATTACTGCACACAAACAGCCATCTAAACAGACAGTGTATGTCTTAAGAGAAATATAGATTAAATTATAGAAATTGAGCCATACTGTCAATTACCACAGACAATAATCTGGACTGAAAATCAGAATTATACATTTGAACTACAATATAATAATACAATATATAAATATAATAAAATATAATAATATTAATAAAATTTCACCCAGTTAGACAAGAAGGGGCCAACAGTTTAAATTTGCATAACAGGGCTGCCCACTGTAAGTACTGCAGGATCTGTTATTTAATTGGCAAATATAACTTAAAATGTGATGGCATTATTTTGAGTATAGTGCCGTTTCTGATAAAATGATTTGTGGTGCAATAATGAAAACTATATCTATACTGAAAAAAATCTTTAAAAAAAACTTTTTTTAATAACCTTAGAAAGTAAAATGCCATTAAAATAAGTAAAATCAGCAACAGTTTGAGACCAATAGAAATATTGAGCAGGGAATTCCAGAACTAAAAGGCAGAAATGTGAAGCTTTTAAATAATTTGTTGTTAAATCATTTCAATTAATTCTTATGCACAAAAATGTGTGTGTGTTTTTTTTTAGCAGTAAACTAGTATAACAGGTGTTACAGCCCTGCAGATGGTTATGTTACCATTCTATTACCCCTTCCTGGTTTTCTTACACATATCATACAAAAAACATTCTAAAAACATTCACATTCTATGGAATGACTTGCATCATAGAGTTTCACTGTAAATTCTAAGTGTCTGTTTGATTAAAAATTGCCTGTAGTAATCCACAGCATGTCTCAGGTGTGTCCTGTACAGCTCTGTACAACTGAACTGATTTCAACCCAGAACACAGACAAATCTGACAATTCAAACCAATGAAACATACTGTCATTACCAATTCACTTCCTGTCATCTGAGTAAACATATCTTAACAGGAAACATTAACGTGATGTAAAGCAACCATTGTAACTTAACTGCATACGTAAATTTCCCTGATTAAATATACAATCTTATATGGCCAAATTGGTTTCATTGGAAAGGCTGCAAACAGTATAGTGCAAAGCAATCATGTTAGGAGAGCATAAAGTGTATTTCCTGCGAAACGAGGGAAGACATGGGCACACGTACCTAAAGTGCAGCACATTTTAAAGCAAGTGCGATGATGCTTTAGATTAGCTTTGGCCAGGCCTTAGCTTTGCATTTAAATAGAAACACATGGAAGACATAATCAATAAAAACCACAGAAATCCTATGATACTGTTACAGAAACAATATCTCGTATCTACTGGATGAACCACCAGAGTATTATATGTGTGTGATACAAATAGGTATTTAACATAAATAAAATTTGATATTACAAGAATATTTAGCACTGAATCAATAAACTTCTTAAATATATACTGTATATGAATACCTATTTCCAATGCATCCTCTAAAATAATTCACAATATTTGTGATGTCACAATTAAATATACAAATCCTTCACGTTTCTTTTGATGTCACTTTCAGTAAAGAGAGAAATATATAGGTAAGGCAGAGAGAAACACAGAGACCTTTAGGCTGGCTGTTAGCAAGAAGAGCTGAAAAAAAGCAGTCCGCTATCAACCAATGAGAAATCAGCATTGTCTGCACACAGCTCCTCAACACAGGAGTGAGTGAAGGAAACAGAAGAAGAGCTGAGACAGCTGGAGCAAAGGAGAGAGAGAGAGAAAGGAAAAGAAGGATCTCGGGTTCAGCTGCAGCGGAGTTTGGCCAGCAGGTAGGCTATGCTGAGGAACACCCAGACGATGAGCAGGTTTGGGCTCAGGGCCAGTAAGGGCAGAGAGTACAGCAGACTGGGGTCCAGCCTGAAGTCACGTATGGGCAATAAGCCGCTCAGGTTCTTCTGAATTACCCCCTCCCTGGTCCCAATGCTGCAGAGAGGGGCAGGGACAAAGGGACAGGAGCCGGAGAGCAGAGCAGGGGCCCCGGACACACAATGGGGCGACATGCACAGGATGTGGGGTGATGTGACCAACGAGATGGTTCCAACATTAATGAGGTTAATGAATTGATTAATTAATAAAGAAACGTGAATTGACAAGATGCAACAAAAAGGAATTTGGTGATGACCAGAAATTCAAAACAAACATGTTTTAATATCAAAGGTGTTTAAGAGACAAAGAAAGTAAAAGCGACAGACATAAAACAGACAATGTGAAGTAGGAACAAAAAATAAAGCCACAGAGAAGAAAAAAAGATAGAGAGAATAAAGGAAGAGAAGATTAAGACAGATGTACTGCATCTTAGGCTTCTAAAGAAAAGCAGGTTAGAGGATGCAAAATCTATGTTGGACAGAAGGGGGCGCAATAGGCTGCTGCTGCCAGCACTGGGCCATGCAATTCAAGCTGTGTTTTTCCAGCATGCAACAGGCCAACGGAGCCATATATGAACAAACTACAAAATAAACAGTGTCTCCACTTTAAAAGAGTTTGAAAGAGGAAGGTAGCTGGGTGTAGATCCGCTTCACACTAAGCTTGTGGATGGAGCGAGACAAAAACTGTTTAGTGCAGCAAATACAAGTTTATATATATATGAACCTTAAGTTTATATATAGACCTTATCAGATACAGATAAACAGCTGGCTTTTTTTACGGTTCCTGATAATCACCTACACGTTTCTTTATCATGTTGGGGACTTCACGTTAAGGACTTCTACTTTGTACTGAGGTAATCCTACTACAAGTTTATGTAGTACACAAGGTCATGGAACACTATAAACATTATTTCAAATGTTAACATTTGTATATCAATGAAATAAATGACATCACTCATTATATTTATTATTATGACTATTAAGGGGAAATGGCCATTTTTTCTTTAAGCCATGTTTTTCCTTCCCCATTCTTTAGAAAGCAGCAAAGACGTAGGTCCTGTCCCAAATGGCACATTCCGCCCTTGTGGACTTCCCCCTAGTCCACACTTGGTGACATAATGCAGTGCAGACCTATGGGGGGATAGGCGCGAGTCCACGAGGGCACATAGGGAGTGCATTTTGGGACAGACTTGATTTTACACCAGTAAAGGCAGAAATTATGTGGTTGTTGTTATATTGGATAAGAGCTTTCGGTTGTTGTTTGGTGCTGGTATACGTATTTGCCCGTTTTTACTGTAGCCTATTCTTATGTTTATGTTATCTTGTGTTTATGTTACTTGGGCATTACAGACAATAGATACTTATGTATATTTATAAATTTGTATATATAACACTAAATGTGCATAGTGTTCTTAACATACATATATGTGCTTTTTTAAGAACTTACTATTTAAGTATTTCTCTGTAATACAGAAGCTGTGTCGCTCAGTTTAATGAAACATAAATTCATGTAAAACTACCATAAACTGTCTGAGTGTATCACCTCTCTAACATGTTAACATGTTCGACAGCCACAAAACTCCACCTACTCGTTATCTGATTAGTCTTTCATTAAGATTCCCAGTAGATAACCGGTGCAGAGGCCACAGTTGACCGCATCCAGGAAATGGGACACCCTACAGACTCGTAGACTTGGCGAGCAGCAAAATTTAAGCCCACTCGCCAAGTCCACACGAAATGTGCCATTTGGGACAGGGCCATTGGTAAACTCCAAATCACTCGCCAAATCAGAACAGACTGCAGTTCATATGTGAACCAGAGCAAAAATGTTTGAGCTTATTCTGCCCATAGTTCCTCAGCAACCCCAGCTTTCCAAAGCACACAATAAATTATATATTGATGTGAAACGTATAAGAAAATATATTTTCTAAAATATATTTTTTATTTTTAAAAATACAAACGCTTAAACATCAATGTGCAGTATGTCCTCACACAAGTTCATCCCTTGTTTTCACCAATCACCCAGTAACTTTAGTTGAAACTGTGATATGAGGTTTTTTAATTGAAAATAAGTTAAAAGATTCTGACCATCTTTCATGTAAGTGATGTGTTTTTCAAGTCAATGACATATAACAGTGAAAAGAATATGTCATGGCTAGGCGTCTTCTAAATACATCTAACCTTAGTTGAAAATGAATAAGTAGGAGTGTATCCAGGATTTTCCCCCACAGAACTCCATGTTGCAACACAAACGTGGAATATTCCTTACATTAACCCAATGAAATGGACAGTGCAATAACAGCATTTTAATATGACAGCAAATGTTCCCGCACTTATCTTGCCTCTGTCATCAGCTTTTGCCCTTTACAGAAAAACAACTTTCTTAAAATTTAACTATTCAAGTCTGTCATCTGATCAGACAGAAGACAAGAAAGAGCTGCAGGGAGTTTTGGGACAAAAACATTTCATACTATTTTTAAGCACAGAACATTTGGCAAGCGAAAGCCAAACAAACCAGCAGATTCAGATCTTAGCAATTTAAGTTCCTGTCACACTCTACAGAAGTGACTCAGTTGTGCTTCTCTTGTAGAGTGTGAGAAAGAGTGTTGAGATGGAAGATGAGATGGCAAAGGCATTTTTGTCTGTTTTTAAACAAAAATGAACAATATACAAAACAAACAAATAAGGCCACTGAAATGACAGCGCAATAAAAAACGTGCATACAATTTTTTATGCCCACACTAAAACAGCCCAACAAGCAATGACAGTAAAGCGTCTTGGAAGGGGGTCCATGCTAAGTTAAGAAAGAGACAGGGGGGAGAGAAAAGGAGAGAGACATCCCCAAAGCGTGCAGTGCTTCTCATTGAAGTTCAGGCAGTTGTCTTACCTGCGCATGCAGTCGAGGGCCTGGGTGAAGACCTGCGGGGCCATGCCGTGCTCGTGCTGCAGGATCAGACACTGCTCCAGGGTCACTGACATGGCAGTGCGGTCCTTCGCACTTTTACAGCTGGTGAAACGAACCCCGTTCAGTCGCCGACAAATCTGAAAACGGACAGAATGCAGATATAATACATATATTGTGAGTTACTACAGGCGATCACATATCAGTGTTTCCCATACATTCATTTGTGGCCACAATATCAAGATTGACTGCCACAATGTTTTCAAATATTTTCAATATTTTTCGAACCTGTTATTTGTACAGTTCTCTTAATAACAAAGACCTCTAACGTTGTTTTTGTGGCTTGTTACAGCAAAGCATCTGTCACTCACAGTCAGTCAGACCCCGCCCACTTCTGTTCCTGCCACCACCCCTGATTTGGCCCCACACGCACGGTTGTGCACAAGAAGTGCATAGCGACAAATCTAGTGACTTTCTGGATAAATGTGAGCTTCTATTTAGTAGAAAAATGTTGCTAGTGCAGCCCCTGAGCGAGAGGTCTTGTTTTCCTGGTGGAGGCTCTTGTCTCTCTGTGTTTAGCTGA
>JAZGTK010012427.1:0-14943 GCA_036877625.1 Ambastaia sidthimunki
TGTCATGTGAATCACAGTCCTTAGCAAAGAGCTAAATCGCGCTGTGATCACGCAGATGTGATAATGACTAGTTATTCAGGGAACTGTCAGATTAAGCCCTTGTCAATGCATTTTCACACATATGCTTTTACTGTTAAAAGCAGGATTGAGGCCATGACGTTGGAAACAATATTCTTTCCAGAATAAAATACTTATCCTTGTCAAGACTGACAATAGACTTTGGAATTGATACAAAAAAGGCATTAACACTTTGTTATTTGGCCATGATCATCAACTAATGCTGTAAATCACAAATGGGGCAAACAAAGTGTCAAATATTGCCTGTCACATTGTGGTTCGCTCAGTTCTGTCTCAGGAATGATTTGTTTGCAAATCTAACATGTCTTGTTAGTACAGTTTGCTCCATTAGATTAACCACCTTCTCAGTCTGTCTGTAAAAAGATAAATCCCACTTCTTTTCTTTCTGTTCCTCTCGCTGATCTCACAGTAACTGATCACCCTGTCTCTTTTTCTTGATCATGTTCTCAGGAGGGTCAGCGGCTAATGCAGGAGAAGCCAGAGCTGAGCGCACTGGTCAAGAAGAAACTGGAGGAGATCCGTGAGTGCTGGCAAGATCTAGAGAGTACCACCCAAGCAAAAGCCAGACAGCTGTTTGAGGCCAACCGGGCCGACCTGCTCATTCAGAGTTACTCCAACCTGGATCAACGACTAGAACAGCTTGAGGGACAGCTGGTACATGTGGACTACGGCCAGGATCTGACCACTGTCAACAAGCAGCTTAAGAAACTACAGGTCTTTACTCTTTCCTGCATATCTACAGCTTTTGGGCCTGGCAGTAATATTGGTATTGGTGATTGCAAACAGGGTCCAAAATATGTTTTGGTGCAGTCATTCAAAACACATTTAAGGGTAGACAGAAACGCATTTACACTGCATTTGTGTAAACATGTAAAAACAAGATTTTGTGTAAACATGTAAAAACAAGTCAAAACAAGGATTTTAAAATGGGCCATCAGAACAACAACGTAGATCTGAAAGGTCCAGTTTATTTACATAGATTTTGCAAAATATCTTCAGTATGACATTACCATTCAGCAAATAGATGTGAAGCACACAATTCCACAGTTCAGTTATTACAGCTACTCCGGTACTCAGCACGTAGTGAACACACCAGTGTAGTAGTAATTGATATCAGTAGTCACAAAAAATTTAGAATTCCTCCCAGATATAATGAAATTACTAGTAACCACGAAGACTACTGTACTGTACTTTATCGTATTTGAGATTCGCGTTTCTGTTGAATGTAAGAACTCGGTTCGCCCTCCTGTTTTTACATTTTGTTTGTCCATTAAAATACTCATCTGACATACATTTCATTCAGATCTTACTTTTATTTTTAAGATTTAAGATTACTGACTTCCAACATGTATTTAATTTGCTCTTTATTTCCTTTTGATGCCTGTGCTAAAGACTTTTGTTTTGTTTTCTTCTGCTGCTGCATTTACTGGTAATATGAGCCTCATCACTGTCCATCATGAGTGTGAATTATGTCACTTGTGTGGCTCTCCTCTCTGACAGCATGCCATGGCTCTCAGCTGATCTGAGTTCAGTTTAAGCTCTGTCCCCACGTCACTCCACCCACTTCACCATCAGGGGTATTGTAACATCTTCATTTGCCTTTTTCCTTATTTACCTTATTTTCCTTATTCACTGTTTCTTTCTGGTTATAATTATAACAATCCTTATAAGCATATATCAAGAATATATCACAGAATATATCACAGAATACCATTTTCCAACAGATTATATATTGTATGTTCATTATAGGTTGAGGTCACTGCGCTTTAACCAACTCTTTGGAAGTGCCTGTGTGTGCGTGTGGGTGTTATATTATTGTTTTCTACTTTATACATCAGCATATTTCACACTGTCACTACAGAAACATTTAGCTTTCAGTAACGTTATTAAAATTGTGATAGAAGGGATATTTAAGGTGAAAAAACAGAGGTATTACTATTTTGTTTGTTTTGGGGTGCATTGTGTCTCCATTTAATATCATAAGGTATTCAGATTCTGAATGTTTCATAAAACGGGAGCAATTTAGCTTAACCTAATGGTGATGCAATGCATATATTTTCTGAGTATGAGTGTGATGTTACCTAACTGTAGTTTAGGGTCATGAATTGCTACTTCCAGTTTCAGAAGGGATACTGATTTACTGCTACTGACTGTGTCTAAAACAATAGTTCATAAGTTAAGACCTCATTACTTTAATTAGCCAGTGATATATGAGTTTGACTGGTCATCTACTCTAGTTCACTTCACTGCCTCAATTTATGTTACATCTTATCCCAATAGGTTACATCATTTTTACTTTTATCTTTATCATTTTTATCTTTTTTAATGTGTGTGCTGTCCTACCTAATGGAGAAAAATCTAAAAACTTTAAGTCTTCTAATTACAAAGATATTTTAACAGAATTTCCAGGTTTTCCTTTGGAGTTTAAAAATCTTATAATGATGTCATAACACACATGCCCTCTTCTCTTGTCTTTCTGGTGTCGTTCCTCTCCCCTTTCCCACTATTTGTACCATCATCTGTCCTACATCATTTTAACTGTGTGGAACTGTATTTGTACTTTCTTCCCTTCTTCTCCTGGTGATGATTCCTGTTCTACAGACATCAGACAATCTCTGTTCTTTGATGGTCCAATGCTCATGCTCTCTCTCTTACCATTTCTCTCTTAATTTCCTGCAGACAATGGAGTGTCAGGTGGAGGAGTGGTATAAAGAGGCAGGAGAACTACAGGCCCAGTCAGCTTCTATCCCTCATCAGGGTAAGGTCATGGAAAAGGTGTCTAAACAACAGGCTGGTGTGGAAACACGAATCGTACGTTTGATAGAACCTCTAAAAGAGAGACGACGCATCCTGCTTGCTTCTAAAGAAGTGCACCAAGTAGGCCGTGATCTTGAGGATGAAATTGTGAGTTTTACAACCTCATAAAACCAATATGTTCTGAAACATACAGTATGTACAACTGTCTTTACAAACTCTTACAAACACTTTGAGCTACGCAGGTTTAATTTCTTGCATTGTATTCCAAAATATATCTGAACATGAACACATAATGCAACCCATACATGCATTGCATTCTCAGCTTTCCATTCCAAAAGTGTCATCTTCTGCAATCAGATTTATATTTCTAGATCATATTTCCAATGTGTTGGCCAAGCCTTTATAACAATTTTCATATTTGTGTAGAGTATGATTTTGATGTATATATTTACACTAATGCTAAAAATGTTCTTAATGTTAGAATGCAATGATCTACAGCAATTATGTGTTTGTCTGTAGTTATGGATACAAGAGCGTCTTCCAATGGCCGCTTCTCAGGAACATGGAACAAGTTTACAAGCTGTACAACAACTCATGAAAAAGAATCAAGTAAGATAGTACCCATCTTACTGCCCTGCTTATAACACTAAAATAAATTGTAGGTTTATACTGGTTAGTGCTGGTGTGGTTCTTGTCTAGCTGGTGGACCAGCAGAATGGTTAAAAAGAATGGTCTTCCTAGTAAAGCTGGTTGACTAAAAAATTCTCACTGGTTAGGCTAGATAAAGGGCCATGTAGGGACACCAGCACATTGGCATCTCATGCTGGCTACCTGCATCCAGAAAAATACATGCTAGTGACCAGCCTGTACGCCTGTGACCTTTTAAGATAGCATTCTTTACATCTTTCGTCTTTGTCCACTTTCTCATGTTCATCTCTTTTCAGAGTCTACAGAGAGAGCTTCACAGTCATCGTTCACGTGTGGAGGACGTTCTAGAGCGAGCAGGGGTGATTGCGTCCATTCGCAGTCCAGAGGCAGACAGCATCAGGGCAGGCATGGAGCAGCTTCACCACCTGTGGGAAGCACTGTGGGTGGAGACAGAGCGTCGGCAGCTCACACTGGATGCCATGTACCAGGCGCAGCAGTATTACTTTGATGTGGGAGAGGTGGAGGCCTGGCTCAGTGAGCAGGAACTACATATGATGAATGAAGAGATAGGAAAGGTAGGAGTTTGTGTGGGTGTGGGAATCTATAGACAGCTTTTTTATGTGAAACAATGATCAAATATACACTTGAACACACAAAAATAAACAAAAATATCTGAATCTCTCTACAGGATGAAGCCAGTACTCTGCAGTTGTTAAAGAAACAGTTGTCATTGGAGCAAACCATAGAGGACTACGCTGAGACCATTGGACTTCTCTCTCAGCAGTGTAGACAGCTGGTGGAACTAGGACATCCAGACTGGTAAGGGATCTTTAATACCAATTTACTGACATTATTAAAACAACTGTCCCAAAGTGACTGTTCAGTGCTACACCTTTTAAAACAGCATCAGACTTTAGTTATGTTTATCCTCTGCACAGTGTCTAAGCTTGTGGCTGTGTATGTTTGTGCCTCAGTGAACAGATCAGTAAGCGTCAGTCTCAGATCGACAGGCTGTACGTGTCTCTAAAGGACCTGGTGGAGGAGAGAAAATCTCGTCTGGAGCAACAGTACTGGCTCTATCAGCTCAACAGGGAGGTGGATGAACTTGAGCAGTGGATAGCAGAGAGGGAGGTCACTGCCAGTTCCACTGAACTTGGGCAGGACTTTGAGCATGTCACGGTCAGTTTGGCAGTAGACTTGATAAACAAATGCTAACCACAAATGTAGTATTTCAACATGGAGATTAAGCCATAACACTCAAGTTACACTAATTTAGAGGAAAGGCATTTTTAAATGACTTAATGAGTCAAGAGGTTTGGTCTTAGTCAGTAGACTTAATCTTATAGCATGCCCACAGACTGGCCACAAGTGCCTTCTCTGATGGTCTGATATTGTGTACATATATCACACAAAAAATGGGAAAAGCTTACTTAAAATGGCCACTCTCTGGGTTCAATCAGCTTTCTATCAATCTATAAGGAAATGCAGTTGTATTTATAAATACATATTTATCAGAATATGGAATTATATGTATGACAATATCTTGTTTAAAGCATTTGTTGGTCAGGCAGTCTTTTCCTGCGTACATAGGTGGTTCTTTAACAAAATGAGCTGCATAATGGACAGAGCTTTATGCTAATTGTCAATGTCTGGCTCTGCAAAACAACTCTGGAATATTGCAATTGGCTGTGCTTATTGTAATTCTTTAATGTGTACATGTAATTCTTTAAGGATTATAATCTCATGTCTGACATGTCAACACATTCTCTGCTCATCAGATCCTGCAAGAGAAATTTACAGAGTTCGCAGCAGAGACAGGGAGCCTGGGGCAGGAGAGGGTGACAGCTGTCAACCAGATGGTTGATGAGCTTATAGATTACGGCCATGCAGATGCCGCCACCATCGCGGAATGGAAGGATGGAGTGAACGAGGCCTGGGCAGATTTGCTGGAGCTGATGGAGACACGTGGACAGATGCTTGCTGCCTCACACCAGTTACACAAGTTCTTCTCAGACAGCCGAGAGGTATAAGGGAGGTCTACATATAGTTTGCTTGTTGGAATGTTGTCTAATGAGAATGTTGTCTGTGTGTTGTATTTGTGTGCCTTAGTAAGTGCAAACCTACTTATATTGACACATGATAAAAGCTAAGACTACAAAAATATACTTTGTCTGCACATGTAGAGCAAACACTGTGTGTGTGTGTGTGTGTGTGTGTGTGTGTGTGCATGTTTCAGGTGCTAGCACAAATTGATGATAAGCACCGTAGGTTACCAGAGGTTCGAGTCTGTCAAAGAGGCACATCAAATACTAGCACTCTTCAGAGACTTATGCAGACATTTGAACATGATATTCAGCTACTTGTTGCACAGGTAAAATAATGCACCACATCTTGGCATAGACTAAAACATGTTTCTGTAGCTTAACAGTTACATGGTAACAATGTCACGATCAAAGGTAAATTGCCATGGGTTCACACATGCTGATACTGAATATACTGATTCTGAAACTTTAATTTTCTCAATTTATCCACCAATAAATTTTGGCAGATGGGGCAAAAAGTAAATTTTAGACCTTTGTTTTATTTTCTCAGGTAAGACAGTTACAGGAGAGTGCATCCCAGCTCCGAACAGTTTATGCTGGGGAGAAAGCAGTAGCCATTGCCATGCAGGAACAGGAAGTGATGCAGGCGTGGAAGGAGCTGCTCATATCTTGTGAGGATTGCAGAGTGCAAATCACCACAGCGACAGACAAGTTACGTTTCTTCGGGATGGTACGAGATCAGCTGATGTGGATGGACAGCATTATCTGTCAGATAGGAACTGGAGAGAAACCAAGGTAGGACACATGCTGGGGTTTTACTCTCTCCTGATAGCAACTTATTAAGGTGCTTTAACTTTATAATGCATAAAGATCTATGTCAGGTCAGCTGGGAAGTAGCCACTGTGGCCCCTGGAGTGTACTTTAGGTATTCCGTTACTACAAGCACAAATAAATGATATGTTGGTAAGTGCATGAACCCTTAGTGTAATTATACATCATAATAAAGTAGTTTTGTTGGTGTATTATTGTTCGAAACACAGCAGATCAGTTACAAAAAAAGAGCACACCTACTGTATGTTGTCTTCAAAGACTAAGTAGCCAGCTCACTGGAATGGGGCTATATTATATGTGTAAGGACCATCAGTTCAGAACATTGAGCAGTGTATGTTTAAAGGTTTTGTGTTAATGAAGAACCTGTAATACTGAACATGATCAGAAACCATTATGGAAACTCCTAAAGATGCCAAAATGGCATTCTGTTGTTGTTTATTTCTGTGGGCAGAACTTGGCCCTTGTTTTCTGGTCCAAGTAACTCTCTCCTCTCACTGTCAGCTCTTTCCTCAGAGCTTTAATGGGATATGGGCTCTCTGGTGCTTGCAGGGATGTGTCATCCGTGGAGGTCATGATGAACTATCACCAGAGCCTCAAGAGTGAGGTGGAGGCCCGAAACAAGAACGTCCTGCAGTGTATCGAGATGGGCAAGACCTTACTGGCCACCCGTAACCCTGCATCAGAGGAGGTGACAAATTTTGAGACTTTTGAAATTATTTTTAGGGTAAAAAAGAACTAAGAATAAATTGTGCCCACTGCTAGCATTGATAGCTTGTGCATACATAACATACATTGACATGGGCAGTTGTAATCAAGCTATATATCCAAGCTACCACAGGTTTTTGCATAGTTGATCTGAGCTTAATCTCTCAGTCCAAGTTTACATAGGTAAGTGAATATTTACACATCTCACTTGCGTATTTTGGAGCAGGTGTGTCCCATCTGTCTCGTGGAGCATAAGTGCAACATTGAGTCCAATTGTAGCTTGAATAACACATGTACGTGCTAGATGAAGCAAAACTACAATCACATTATCCAGATCTGTTTGCCCAGTTTCACAAAAAAATGGAGTAGTACGATTTCAGACTTGAAGAGTTTACATTTAGTGAGAACTGTTAATTTCCCACCTATGTGAAAATTAAATGGCGTTGTGTTGTCATACCTGAGCTGCTTGCTGTCTGTACCTTACATTAAAGTGGTTTAATGTTTCAGATCAAAGAAAAGCTGGAGAAGGTTTTGGCCAAGCAGAGAGAGCTTACAGAGAAATGGGACAAACATTGGGAGGAGTTGCAGCAATGTGAGTGAACTGAGATTGATAAAGCAAGAAAGACCATACATCAATTTTGAATAATTGTGCATGACTTTTTCTTTCTCTGTCTGTTCCACTCAGTGTTGGAGGTGCATCAGTTTGCTCAGGAAGCAGTGGTAGCAGAGGCCTGGCTCACGGCTCAGGAGCCCCTCCTTAGCAGTAATGAACTAGGCAGCAGCGTGGATGAGGTGGAACAGCTAATTCGCAGACATGAAGCCTTTCGCAGAGCTGCTGCCACCTGGGAAGAGCGCTTCAGTTCCCTACGGCGCCTCACCACGGTAACATACACACAATTACAGCCAATATAAAAATGTTACACAAAGTGACTATTTAGCTAAATAGCATTGTGACTTATATGCCTATGTTTACATAGTTTCAATTACATAGTTTCTCATTGATGTAGGTGGAAAAGATTAAGGCAGAGCAGAGTAAGCTTCCTCCAACACCCTTACTGGGACGTAAGGTTTTCTTGGATCCTCAGGACTCTTCTCCTGCCCGCAGCAGCCCTTCCTCTCTGATAAGACAAACCATCTATGAGCACGGTGAGCCCCGGGTCGAGCGTATCACCCCTCAGCCCTCTCCATCTTCTGTGGTCCGCAGACTGGGTTCCACTGTGGCCAACTACACACCCATTATGAATGGAGCTGCTACTTTACGCATTCAGGAAGCCAGGAACGCTGGGATTGTTGGTGTGGCTGCAGGATTGGGAACTGCTATGGAGCATAAAGTAACCCAGCTGCGGCCTGAATTCAAGGCTCAACCCCCACAACAAAAGGTCGAACATGTGCATGAGGTAGTGCACCCCCTGCTGGAGAGAGAGAGGGAGCGGGAACGTTATCACGAAAATGTGATGGTGGAGGTGGTGCTCCAAGAACCAGGAGGAGGTAGGGCACGCCTTAACAGTGGGGCAGGTGGGAGTGGGAGCAGTCGTTCAGAGCTTCTGGTGGAGCAACATCATCCACCAAGGGAGCCACGACTGGACAGGCAACTATCTACTGAGCAGTTGATTCAGGCACGTAGAGACGAGCTTCCTCAAGAAGTGTGGAGGGAACGAGCTGAGAGAGCAGAGAGGAGGCTGGAGAGACAAACATCCAGTGAACAGGAGGGATTTGAGGTGCGGCGTAGGGACAGACATCGACTAGAGAGACAGGAGAGCAGTGAGCAGGAAGCCAGGGAGCAGTCAGACAGACGCTCTGGTGGTGGGTGAGTAACTAAAGTTTGGAAGAAACACAGCAAGGTTCTTTTACTTAATGCAAAATAGCATAATGTTTTATAAATATCTCCTTTATGGCAGAGAGAAAAGATCCACGTTAGCTGAGATTGTGGAGCAGCTTCAAGAAAGAGAAGCAGCACAGGTGTGTGGACAGTCAAATGTCTGATGCCTGATACTTATTTTTACAGTGATATCACATACACACTACTGTATTTTTTTTATTTAGGCCAGAGGAGAGATTCCACGTTTACCCAATGGTTTTCCTGAAAAGTCTTCCCGACCCGACCGGCCACGAGCTCGCGACAGACCAAAGCCAAGAAGAAGACCACGGCCCAAAGAGCCAACAGCCGGTGAAACACGCCGCTCGAGGTCTGCACCGGCCCAGAGCAGCCCACCAGTGGCCACGCCACCCACCCACACAGTCCAGCATGAAGGATTCCTCTTCCGCAAAATAGACATTGAGAGCCAGAAAAAGAGTTCAAACAGGTGGGGCTTTGTGGTCTAAACAGTATGGATACTTAGCATGGAAGTAGCATGGAAACAGCTAAACCAAATATGCCAATCAAACCAATCGGTATGATTGATTATTCAAAGCTACTGTATGCTAATGTTGTTATTAGCATTGTACCGATGCTTAGAGCACTAACATTTATTGTTAAAAATGCAGCTCTTGATTTCTTTCACCAAGCTTGAATGCTTTACAAGCCCAAAATTGTTCCTGAAGTTAAACTAAGAAACAGCTGTTTGGCTGTCACCCCTTGATTAGAAGTTTCACATATAGCAATGGCAGAAAATAGCTAGCTGTTAAAAGGACTGCTTGCCACTTGCATGATAACACTAAATTCAGCCTGGTTGGATGTTGCTGTGCCAGAAGACCAACTGTTGTGGATTTCTGAAGCCATGGCTAGGCAGGTATGAAGCTTTTACCCCTTTCGCAGCTTAGCTTCACTTAGTCATTTTGTATGAAGACTGGATGCCTCACCTTTGCAGCCCATTTTCCAAGTCACAAATCAATTCATTGCATTATTTAAAGAAACTCAGAATGATGGCTCTCTCGCATGTATTTGCACATAATTTGCTTAACAACTGCCTATTTAAATTTTCTTGTTAGCATTAGCGACTGCACCACTGTATATCCCATTAACCAAAACTCTCTTTTTTTCTCGTGCTTTCTTTGCAATTGGATGTTCCTCTGCCTCTCTACAAAGGTAAGCCATGGACTGAGCATCACTTTGTTAAGCCCTTGTAATGATCTCTTTAGCAGTTTGGTCTTGCTCAATCTCAATGTCTGGTCATCCCAGACTTGGTAGGTGAGTAGCAAGTCATTGTTTAGTCCTCTCTGGGCTCTGATGGTCAAATTTTCTTTCCCACATTACAGCAGATCTTGGGTGAACCTGTACTGTGTGCTGAATAAAGGTGACCTGGGCTTCTATAAGGACGCAAAGAACACCACCACACCTTACAACAACGAGCCACTAATCAACATGAGCCGTTGTGCCTGTGATATCAACAATGGTTACAAAAAAAAGAAAAATGTCTTTACACTCAAGTATGTGACTGCCTGAATGTTTGGTACTATTTTGGCTAGTTTAACCAAAAGACTAGCTAGTTTCATGATGCTTAATAACATTTGTTTCACTTTATAATTTCAGAACTAAAGATGGTAGTGAATATCTTTTTCATGCTAAAGATGAGGTGAGAGGCTTGTTTTAAATCCTTTTTCCATTTTCCGCTCTGTTTTTGGTGCAACATATTAAATTAATGTAACTGTTTGTAAATGTGTTAAACAGATCTAACACTACTACAGCATACTGGTAACTAAAAAGCTAAAAAGTTAAATGAGTCAAATGAATGAAGGACTATGTACAGCTTTGTGGTTGATGGTCAACATGTTCTGCAGCCCTTTCTGTAGAGTTCTGCATATGTATACAAGTTATTTTGTGTGGGAACCTGTTCTAAGTCTTTAAACTGTCTTTGGTTTGCAGGATGATTTGAAAAGCTGGACCACCAGTATAAATGCTAGTATAAGTGAACATGAAGAATTTGCCAAACGGGGACAGACCCATCCAACTACCTCATCTACTGACGAGGGAACGCGCAGGGACGGCAGCAGGGCAGGGGGGTCGGAGAGAGGTGAAAGATCGGACAAGGCTGATGTGGGATCAGTGCGTTCGGACAAGGGTGATAAGCCTGAGAAAAAAACAGGCAAGAAGAAATGAGGCACTCCACTGCACTCAGTCCCCCTCTGAGTATGTGTTGTTACAATGAGACAGGAACCAGGACTTCGCGAAACCAGGAAAGTTCTCTGATGGAACCAGAAAACAAAGGTCTCACTGTGAACTCTCTTTAGGTCGTGCTGTCCAGCGGCATGTGGATTCAGTCAGCACTGAGGTGCACTGAGCTATGGAAATGCCATGTGTC
This sequence comes from Ambastaia sidthimunki, assembly GCA_036877625.1. Taxonomy (NCBI): domain Eukaryota; kingdom Metazoa; phylum Chordata; class Actinopteri; order Cypriniformes; family Botiidae; genus Ambastaia; species Ambastaia sidthimunki. The sequence continues at coordinate 11,300 of JAZGTK010012427.1, forward strand.
TGAGAGCACCCTATAGTGGCTTCTGATGACTATGACAATTCAGGAGCTACATATGGGCCAAAGAGCTGATAGCATAGGCAAACGGAGTATAAATGAGAAAGATGTTATAGTAAAGTAGCTCATGAAGATTATTTTCTAAACTGTTTGTGAAAAGATTATCCATATGTATACGTACCTGTCTCTATTTCTATATTGTATGTCTCAACATCAGTTCTGTACAATCTCACGCTAAAGAGAATGAAAATATGCCAAAATCTTTCTCAACGTTGGTCTTCATCTTAAGGGCATGTTTTTTGTTTATTTTGTAAGTTGCTTTGCTATTTTGTACTATTGGTGTGTTGATTTGTATTCACTGACTCTTCCACACAATTTTTTGATTCTGGTCTTGCTACTTTTTACAATATCATCTTTAAACACCATCTGACATATTCGAGCATGCCTTTATTACAGTTTAATTAAATTACAATTTAAATAAAGGTATGTTCCAAATGAAGAGAAGCAACTCACCAGTCGTGGGTGTGTATTCTCAAATGGTTTCTTGGTTTCTAACGTGATTTTTCCTAATTTGGAGGAAAGTGTTAATCATCAGTGTCATATTATGCATTAAAAGAAAGAGTGAGAAAATTAGCTCTTTTAATCAGATTACCAAATCCAATTTGGTCATATCTGTGTTTGTGTCTTTGCATGTGTGTATGCTGTACCCATTACATCTGACATCCAGCTATTCTGAATGCAAGATTGTTTACATCTTTATTTATATTTAAAAGTCTTCCAAGCACAGAACTAATTGTTTTGTAAATCCATAAGGTTTTATTTACTGTGTTAGGCTTATCAATCATATTTTCCTCAACATAATTTTAAACATTGCACTGTAGCCTGAATGGATGCAGGCTTTTAATTTTTTTACCTTGTCCCACGTAATATTAGTTTGATTTGTAAAATGCCAATCTAGATGCCATGTAGATTGTATTTTAATAATTGTCTTCCCTCATTGGCAGAAACCTGGTTTATTATTTCATTTTGTGTTTCTACCATTGTATGGATGTCTTTAAAAATGTAGTTTTGCAGGTAAAAGTAAAAAAAGCCCATAGCTAGCAAAAATTCAAGGTGTGCAAGAAATGGTATGTGCTGCAGTTCATGCCTTAAACAGCTCTGCAAATGTCATAAATCAAATTCAAGTGTTTTATGATGCACCATATATATATATATATATATATGTGTGTATGTGGGAAATCACAAATCGCAGTTGAAATGAAAGCATGACTGATTATATTGTGGTGATTGATTATAAGTGGTGCCATGCAGTTTTTAAGTAGCGTACACATACAGGGTTAAAGCAAAATAGTGTGTTAAAGGGAAGCATAATCATTTCAGGTATCATGTTTGTGCCTCGTTGTCAACATATTAAAGTCTGTCGATTTTAGTGCTTAATGCATTGTCTGTTCATGTAAAAAGCTAAAAAAAAATGTTAGAAGCAACGGTTCTCTTTCTGTAAAGAGAATCTGTAAACCAATCATTGAGAGGGAAATAATGTCCATGTGTTTTTTTAATCAATATCAACAAGTTAGTATTTTATCTGTGAGTGTTTTTTTATCTGATCAGAGATTCATGCAAATGCTTTTGTATTGTACCATGTTCTGCCAACATTTTGAAATATACAATTGTCAGCTCCCATTTCTCTATACAATTTCAAAGCATTGGATATATATCTAAAGAGCTTTCTGTGTCTGAATTTCCTTTCTTTTGCACTCCCTTGGTTTTGTCTCCAAGTCAAATTTTTGGTACAGAAAATCCTATTTTTATGCAATATAATAACTTATACTAAGACAGATGGTATGCAGTAAAGTATCCAACATGGTGGTGAAGAGAAATAATGTATACACTTGCAAGTAGAAAATTTATGCAATTTTTTCCTTTGCACTAAATTACTGCCCCGTTGCACAGTGCTATTGTGAGCAGAGGACTGGTGCTTAAGGGTCTGGGACAAGCTGTTATATTGTGTGGTTATACTTCCAGTAGTATTTCTACAAACAGATTGTTTCATTGAGTATGTGCTTTATGGACATTCCTACAAATGCTCTCACACACACACACATTTATACATGCTGTTTAAGATTTTCTGAGATAAACAGCTGTGCAAATATAGTTCTTCAGTGTGTAATTCATTGTTTTGCTAAATGTATTATTTAAAACTAGATTGCAACTAATTCTTCTCTTAAATCAAAGCATTTTTGTGCAATTAATATAATTAAATCCATAAAGGGTCTGATCCATTTGATTAATAGAAAGCACAATTTCAAATTTTAACCACTCTTAATTTAAAAAACCTTCTATACCAACTCCTACTCAGATGTTTAGGGTTTACCATGGTACAGTATCTGTATACTCTTAAAGGTTGTTTTAATTCTTTTTATATATAAAGTTACATGGGTTTATGGCAAATGAGCACCTACAGTAAAATTTGTATTAGATGTAATTAAATGTTCTTTAAATGTTTAGGAACCGCTGATACTCACTCCCCAAGTTCTGTCAATAGTCTCAGACCCTTAAGCACCACTGGTTTTAGCTCAGCAGCCAATGACCTGTACAAATTGTAATTGCTTCTGTACAGACAAAAATGCTCCTTTTCGGTTGTGAAATAAAAACATTTATGGGTTTTCACCGTTTTGAATATCAGTGGGGTAGATGGAGTTATTTCTCCAGAAAACCCAAAGAACAGAATTTGAAAAGAAACTGGGCAATTCAGGTTGCATAAATGAAATTGTCCCTATTATGGTACTGCTGTGCATGTTGAAAACCTCCCATTCTAACTCACAGCCACTTTACAAGGGTGACACTATAACACATGGAAACAGTGAATGAATTAATGCTGTATAATTCAGATCCTGACTGCATCTGTACAGTTAATCCCTTGATAAATACATCTTGTGATATGTCAACCGTCTTGTTTTTCATTTATTCTGTAACTAGCCCTCATACGCTCTTTTGAAGACTGAACTCGCAGACGATAACGTATGCTTAAATATTGTCTTAAATAGCTGCAGACTCGGTCTGTACCAATGTAAACATGTTAAAAACATGAAAATTGTCGTATAGCAATAGAATGCCATCCAACTAGGTACAGAACACATACATAATAAATTACAGCTAACAGACTATATTTTTTTATGAACAAAACTATTTTCCCCATATAAACAACTAATTAAAGTATTTGCTTCAGTCCTGTGCACCACAGATACATCAACTCAAAACCTTGATATCTAACAGTGTGAGAAGTGTGGTATTAAGCATGACATTATCTTCATGACCCATAAGCAGATTTTACACATTTTTAAAAGCGGCTGTTGTCATAAATGACCGCTTGATGGCGCTGTTTGAAAGCGGAATGGATGTAGTGCGAAGAGCCGTCATAACACAGCAGCCTGAGCGTCACTCTGAAGTCTTCAGAAACAAATGGACCAATCATAACCTCCAGTGTCTGCGGTCTTCAACACATCATTAAAAACAAAAGTCGTATTTAAAGGAAAAAACTGCTCCCTGGTGCCTGTTTATAGTTAGTATACTGCTTCTATTATAAAATTTTTATGTTTTATAGTTTCTTCATAACATCCAGATTAATAGTGAGCAAATATTAGGGAACAACA
>JAZGTK010012428.1:0-14943 GCA_036877625.1 Ambastaia sidthimunki
ATTTCCTGACCCACACACAAACAACACTTTTAAAGGATTACAAAAATACACAATCTAAATGAAACAATGACTGCATCGATAAACTATTTAATACAAGCACAAATGAGCATGTTCAGTTTATCAAACAGTTGACACATTAAACGGCTGCAGTTACTCAGGCGAGGATTTTTTTACAGGCGGGGGGTTGGGGGGGTTGACTCATTTTCCAGGAAAACTTGGATCATACAAACGGCACATGAATCTGCAAGTCAGCTCCAGCCTGATGTGTTGTTCAAAGACAACGAAAGAACGAGAGAGAGAGAGAGAGAGAGAGAGAAAGAGAGAGAGAGAGACTGAAACCACAGGAGGGTGTGGGGCGAGAGACAGACATATTTTATGGTTTTCAGCTTTACAGAAATCCCCCTACATTCAGAAATTCTCAGCTAAGAGTACTTAACAGAAAAGAAGCGTACGAAAAAGTACAGCGGATGCCGTCCAATAGCACAAACTACAAAATGTGATTTCTTTAAACCAGTGGTTAAGGTCTGTTAAACAGCCTCCTTCACTTCTTGGTAAAAATCATAACCACCACTTACAAAAATGTAAAAGAAAACCCCAGCAACTAAACTCAAGGTTAAAGACAGAGCTGGACTGTTGAAGAAAGTCCCATGTTCCTCTCTTCACACACACCACAGGAAACAAACATTTTCTCAGCAATAAACACTGCAAAAATCCTCATCAGCATTTATATGAAAACTTAGTGTGTGAGGAAACTTTAGCTCTTACAAAGCTCTTCTGTTTAGTGGGACACAGTAGCTTATTTGCTCAAAATCTTGTAAATTTTCTAAATCAGATTTAGATTTGAACATATTCAATATCGTATAGCAAAAAACATGTCACATGTGTTTAATGTCAATGACGTGTCTGGCTGAAATCTCTAAGCCCTCAAATAAACTGTAATGCCAGTGAATGACTGCAGCCTGTGTAAATTAACCAGCTTAGTTAGCTAGGCTTCAGTCAGGACTAGCAAAGCTCAGAGTAAACCCCACCATCTGCTGACAAATGGCCTGACATCTGTTCCAGTGAGTCAGACTGGGAGAGGTGAAAAGATCTGATCTGAGTCAGTGACTCATTCATTATAGTGTTAAACTGAATATACCGTCAACACTGACCAGATGATAAGACACCGAGTTTAACGGCCAATATTTAAATAACCTTCCAATGTTAGTTTTACACATCGTTGCTAAAACCCAAGTGCCTCCTTTGCATGATAAAAACACTGATGACCCTGGAGCTTGTGTTCAAAACACACTAACAATATTATCTGGTGTCTGAGGACTCTCCTGTCTGTCTTCTCAGGTCACAGCCAGTTACAGCATTAGTCCCCGACACAGACACAATCTATCACTCATTGTGATCCAATCTCTTCATCAGTAAGATTCCTCACCAAGGACAGAAGGAACCATCCTGCTTCACTCACACAGATTCCAAACTCCATTCACAAGATTTATTTATAGTAACTATATCGCCACACACCCAGCAGGACAGAAAGACTCACCTGCCTGTCAACGAAACGCATCACCATCCAACCGGTTTACAGCCCCGAGCCATTAGGCCATGTGAGAGAAACATAATTGGTCTTTTCTTACAAAATCTACAACCAAACAAACAGGCCAAAACAACAAGAACCAATCTAGTTCTTTGACACAGCAAATGTGAGCAGATTTCCTTCAGTATTTGTTAGTGCTTTTCATTAATGAATATTCTCACCATTAACTCAAAGCCTACACACAAGAACACTGAGCTTGACCTTTAAAAACTAGACCATTAATATGCAACAAAAAACTAGCCAAACTAGACTTAGAAGCCCCATCCCATAAGAGACATCGCAAGCCAGTAAAAGTGTTATAAGATGTGAAAGAGTGTTTATAAAGACATCAGTGGGGTGATCAGACCCAATGGAGTCTGGGATCTGACCAACACCCACACAGTGTTTACTGGAAGAAGCACAAACATTTACACTTCAGGATAAGACAAAGGGTTTGATGGGAACATTATTGCTTTGGGGGGTGCGTGTGCAGGATGGGGGGTGTAATCCACAAGTCGATTTAGGAAAAGTTACACAATACAGATGATTCAGATGAATTTAGACTTTAAAATACCAGGACAAACCCAAAAGCTAATGTGTTATTACACTCAATCAATTATTGAGATTACAAACACAGCCGGTTTATTATGCTCTACTGTCATTGTAGTAAAGAAAGCACCAGGTATTTTGTGTTTGATGTTTGACTCAGTACAACAATAAAAAGAAAACAAAAATACTCCAGGAACCTGAGGAGCTGCTGCTATGAAGGACAGCTGGTGGTTTGCTATCAGAACCTCCACGCCTGACTGGCATATGGTTAACAGCCCCACAAGTAAACTACAACGGATGTGCTCTGTTAAAATACTCCAGAAAACACAGTTCCCTTTTTATGGCCTCCAGATATTCCTTAGGAGCTGCAAACATCCAGCTTTCTGGCATAAGTTATTATGCTGCTGAAATACATTTTAAAAAGTACATGTAAACAACTTTGCTTTCACACGAGTTGCTGTATTAAATAATTTAAATTCCTGCTTTCTGTCACCATTCCAAAAATGATTTAACAGAGGACACAGCGCAGAAATGATCATTACATACTGTGCTGAAAGTATTTATCACATTCACAACCGTATGACAGCTATTCAGATCAGCACCACACCCCAAAATATAATCCACTGAATAAATAAATACAGCTATTCAGCTGCAAATCACCTCATGTCTAATTCATGACATCCAGCACTGCTATTAGATTCTCAACACACATGAAACACTTTCAGAGTGAAAAGGTCACGTCTTGTAAGTCTCGAAAGGAGAACGTTTTAGAGACGGAAGGAATCGGAAGAATTAGAAGAATCTTGTCTACAATTTGACAATATATCTTACTTCAAGTGTCGTGATTGTGTGCCAAATATGTTAATCTTCTCATAAACAAACAAACCAAAAGTTTGGTAACAAAGCATTTAAAATGAACCTCCAATAAGGTTAACAATAGTAGCAAAATATGCACTTTAATATTCCAATGTAAAAAACAAACAAAGCCAAATTATAAATAAGAACACCATGAATTTAAAAATAAGGTTTCCACTGTGTGTGTGTCATAAGTTTAAAACAACCTTCCTGTCCAGCAGCTAAAGAGGAACCAAGATAAAAGAAACGGACCATTTAAATCCGTCCAAGTGTGTGAAACCCCAAAGAAGACTGGTCAAGGTCAGGAGGGGTCAAATTCCTCAGGAAAACACCAAAGAATGGTGGGGGATAAAAGACCACAGACACTACTGCATGATTTTAAGGAATGTGGCGGCACCCTCTGCCTGGAAAAACTCCTTCCCTCGTGAGATTACTGCTTTTCAGTCACACCGTCTAGTGTACTAACACATGAGTTACTTCTCAATGGCTTTAATAAATCAAGATCTCTTGTGGGATTATATTACAGCATAAAACCACACGCTGAACGCTTTACACATCAAGATAATGCAACTACAAATGAAGATCTGACATCTCCCTGACAACACCTCTCCAGAGTCTCAGAATGGAGGCGTTTGGATCAGAGCATTTGCATTTTGACTTTGTGTGTGTGTGACTGCACACTGGGTGGCAATTGTCTTCAGTTTCTGCCCCGCTCGTCTGCTTCAGACATCTGCGCACAGCTATTCTTGTGAACTATGAAAGCCCAGCACAATGGCGTGGCATCCATCCACAGGTGCTTCAGCGCAGATTTCATACTGAAAGACGGGAAACTAAACCTCGTGCACTGCCTGAGCCATAATAGCGGAATGGATCCTGTCTAAATCAAAGAGACCAGGATCCCTACAGGCAGAAAACTGTCACATGAAAGCTAAAGCCACTTATGAGGTTACTCAACAGACAACAAGCGCCAGAAACCCGCTGTTACATGTATAGATACAGACATAAACTACACAATGCATTACAATGAACAGTTCACTGTCTAACCTTAACATTCACTTTAATTCACTTAAGCTGTGCGAGTCTCGCTAAATGTGACACCAGAATGTGTCTGTGTTTAATAATTACACTAAAGAACTAAATCTTATTTTAAAGTGTGTATTTAATTTAACATTACAGCGTGTAAATCTTCAGTTGTTTAACAGGTTTGTTGTCAGGCAGCTAACACGATAGTTACTCACCGATTCTGCGAAAACAGCAGCCGCCAACAGAACCAGCATGAGGTAAACTTTCAACATCTTCTCTTCCAATAATAAACCCGCGGAGGAAAGTTGATTCCGGCAAATTACTGTGTGAAATGACTAAAAGTATTGATCTTTATGTGATGCTGCTCTTTAATAAGGCGCTGAGTTTGTTTTGTGCTGTTATCCTGTGAGTCAGTCCTGTGTAATGATTCATCCCTGAGGTTATATTCACCAACACACGCCCCGCCCATCTCCTGCCCGCGACAAATCAGAAGTTAGGATTGACGTGACGTCATTTACGGAAACTCTTTCAGACTCAAAAGGTTTACAAACAATACCCTGAAATCAATAGATTTAAAACAACATTAATAAAACAGTTCAATAATGTTGTGCTCAGAAGAGTTTTAAGCCACACAAGGCAATTTAACACAAACCTTAAGATGAGACAAAAATCGTGTTCCCTGACAATTTCATATAGTTTAACCATTAAAATAAAAGAATAAAAATGTAAATTGAATAATGTCTACAATTGTTGACTTAGCTGTTTGGAAAACGATAGCAGTTTATGGAAAGTTCAATGACGCAATCTTCCGGAATTTTTGAGAGTACTTCCCCTTTAACTGTGGAAAATGAAAAACAAGGATATTCAGACGCGTCACTTTCTTCTTCCCTTTTCTCGTTTACCGTCATTACGAAACGTTCAGCTCAAGTTTAAACAAGCTTATATTTCATCATGTTTGTGTCTTTTGAGATGTGTGAATGCGACGCTTATCGCATCTTTTCTACTGTAGCGTGACACTGAACTTGAAATTGCTTTACGTGTCACAACATGATGTTGAGAGAACAGATCTTCAGCTCATTCTGTCCACAGCCCCACCTGAAGTACAGTATATAATTCACACTCATCACTATTGATGAAGACCAGAATCATTTATCAATAGTGATAAGAGCAAACAAATCCTACAATATAAATTATTTACAGCTATAAATGTTCATCATATACTTAAGGTTCAGAGTTACCATGTTTGCAGTTTGAAGGGCCATATTTCTTCTCAAGAAACGTACCTGGCAGATGACCCTGGACCTGATTCAAAATCAGCTTGTGATATGAGAAACAGTGGCTGGATGAGTGTAGTAGAGTTACCACATGTTGATATAATATTGGCTCCATTATGTACTGCAGTCCTGACCATCATTTCATAGAGATTCTGTTGATTAACATTATGAATGTATTTTACTATAATTACAACATTTGACTATTCCTTTCACATCTACACAAACTGCAAATCATTTTGAGCAGCCTAACTGACTCGTGTTTGAAGAGTCAGACTGTTCTGTATTATGAAGTGAGAGTATAATCTCAGATGAATTTAGCCTTGGTTTGTTTAGTCTGAACTAACCTAGAGATTTTAAACAACCCAATGGAGGTTGTTTGACCCCAATGCAGAAAACTGAAGAAGGAAAACACCCGTGCTGTCTTCACACTGTAGGGAATAAAACAACATTCACTGTTCATTCACGTCTTAACCTGTCAGTCAGCAATGCTGTTTTATTGAAAGAAAACACATTGATAAAATGTAAGCTTTGAATAAACTGTAATGTGATATTAAAATGGATAAAAAGATGTTACATCTATAATTGAAAACATTCAAAGGGAGACATACTGTATACAGTTCAGAGTGAGAAATGCACAAACAACAAGCAAAGATGGATACACACATCACTAAACGTACAATTAATCTTGTATAGCCTCTAACAGCCTAGTGAGGGACGTTTCTTAAAATCAACATGACTCCAGTTATTTATGTCAAAGAGACACTTATTATAATGTGGCAGTCATATAAAACCTGAATCAAGTTAACAAGCATGATATATTATACATGAGTCATAGTATTGTGCAAAAACATGCTGTCACATGACGGCTGAACGGCTGAAAGCTCGTTCTTAGACATTTCACAACACCATCACTTTCAGCTGCAGAGTTTTCAAGCAGAGCTCATCAGTTATGTCATCGTCCATTCTCTCCTTTATCTGTACAACACAAGCCAAGAGTTCAAGCACAGCCGTGCAGGAGTTTAGGCTGTAAACACCACAGCCTGGTCATCTTATTCCAGACAATCAAATCCACATGCTGTGTGTGTTAGACTGACTGGCTGTACGCTGCTCCTCTCTGCATTCCCTCCTCAACTTTCTCTCATAGTCCATCTTTTGTTTCCATGTTAAAGCAAATTCCACCTCTGACAGTCTGACACACATTCCAGTTTCTGCACAACAATGGAGGCCTTTGTGCTTGTGCTAGTGTGTGTGCGTTTGCTTTTATTGTACTCTTGGATGGGCTAGAAAATTGTGTAATTTCCTTTAGCCATATTTTTGTTATATTTAACAAAAAGCAACTTTAGATACATGAATGACTTCAGAATGGAAGGAAAAGATTATGAAACCRTCTGGCCTCAACSCTTGTGTCTTTTCCTTCTTTTCAAAACAAGATTTTCAAGTTTCATTACCTGGGGCAATTCTAAAAATTKTAATTTTGCATACATATGAATATAGTAAAACACAGCTGATATACACAAGATGCAGTTAATTATGTATTTTATTACAAATAATAATTTATATTTAGATGTGTATTTAATTCTTTATTTTGTTCTGTCTTTCTAAAACTCTGTTTACAGGTTTTATTATTTGAGGCACTTCTAACACACTTTAAATGTCTCACTGGAGACATCAGGTTAGTGGATATTAGCCCAGGGGTGTGTAGATGTAACAGTTTCAACCTGGGAAGTTACTGTATTCAGAAACGTCTGACCTCACACAATCATATCTACTGTAATCTCTTTCCCCTGCGGAGACACTGGATTGCTGTTGCTTTTGTAAACTGCTGGTTATGAATGATTTAAGCTCGTCACGAAACACGTCACAGCACATACAACACAATTCAGTCAGTTCAATCAAGATCTTGTTAGGAGTGACTAATTAATTGTCCTGGATGACGTGTTGTTAGCTTGTTTATCTTACATCATCAGTTTTACAATAAAGTGTTTAGCACACATGCCTCATTTCTTAACATAATTAACATGCTAAATGCTCAGGATGAGTTGTTGAACATTGAATGTTGCTGCTGAATGAAAGTAATAGTGAGATGTTGTTACATGTTGACTGTGCGTGATTAACAGACAGAGTCTTTATGTGACGCAAAAGTCATAGAAATTACACATTTGATCTTAATATGGTAGAATGTGTTGACTGTAGCTGTACTTTTATTGTTAGCCATAAGAATATAATAAAAATTCTAAATGTTATAATGATGGACTCCAAATCCTTATTCAGTGGAAATCTGTGGGTCTGTTCTGTCTGCTTCTGTCTATTTCTTCAAACTGTGACTTTGTATGACTCATTATTTTGCTTTCTCCTTTCAATTGACTTCCCTTGTTTGGAAATGCTCATGCAAACACACACACACACACCCTCTTTTATCACTAAACACAAACCTGTTACCCTGAACTTTGGACTGGATCCTCCTGTACTGACTTTATAACCAGATCCTTCCCTCCATTTATACATTTTCTCTTGAACTGTTTTTCATTTGTGCTCCTTTCACTCAAATGTCTGTTTTACTTTCACCTTATGGATGAAAAAGTACAAGCTGTGGAAGGTCACTGTGTTGATGATGAAACATAAAACACATGGCAACTGAAGTTCATTGTTGCATGTTTACTGTGCAGTCAAACCATATATAGAAGAGTTGCATGGTAGTTCCCTTCCCAGCACATGCTAAATCTCACGGAGACGTCAGCTCTTCCTGTTCGTACCAGAAACCAGGAATTTAGGAGGAACCCCACAGCGGTTTAACAGCCACAGAAGATGTGTGTGTGTGTTGCCGTATGGAAGTGAATATGAGAAACACCATGTGCTAACAGAGTGAAGCTGTGATAGGGGAATTGGTTGGGAATGACTGGAATTTCCTGCTAAAAACGTCACTTTGGTGAGCCACAGTTTACGCACATAACTTGTCCAGGAACTGCCTAATGGGACAATATTTCATCATAAATGATGACTCATGATTTCACAGAATTTATATTTTTTGTCAGCTTTCTCTTGTATTTGTGGTGTAGAGCCTTTAAGAATGTATTAAACCAATAAAATCCAACCTTAACAGTAAACCTTGGTGTGTAACTAGTATATGTGTGCCCTGGACATGAATAAACTCAAACTGTGCAGTTTGTTAAAGAGATATGTGCACCCAAAACACCCTAGCAACCACATAGCCATTCTCTTAGAAACCTTTAGAAAACTACTCACAACACTTTACCAGCTACATAACAACACCCTAGCAACCATCCAGTACACCCTGGAAACCTTATAGCAACATGCTTAAAAAACATTAAAAACACCTTATAGCAACAGCATAGCAACGAAAATGACCCACAGTAGAGCTTTGCATGAATAAGAACTGGTCCTATTTTTGTCAGAAATATCAAAGCTTAGTTATACATTTAACTTGTTTCCACGCTTAATCAACAATAAATTCATTGTGAAACATCAGAAGTGTACGTGTGAATGTGTGCGTCAGGGTGTGGAGTTTGCATGAATAGAGTTTGTCATATTACTCCACATTTCATTAGAAGATTATCTGCGACTGCCTTTGTTGGACGAGAAATGTTGACTAGGATCATTTTACCATTTTACAGCGTTTTAATGCCCAGAAGACAATATAGATACTTAACACTTCTCAACTCAACACTTCTCTTTTCTGGTTTACCTGTGTTACTTTGCTCTCGGGCGAGTGTGATATTTCAATGTATAATGAGTGTCTCTATTTTGCAAGCCACATGATTCTGTTGTTTGTGACACAGTGTTTGCTGTTAATTCAGAGCCTCCATCACAGGTATAAAATGCATCTGTTTTTTTGACAAAAGGTCAGCTAGTCATTTGCAGCTGAATCACTAATAATTAAGAATAAAGTGATTCACCAAATTAATATTCATGAGATTGAAGATCAAAGACAGTAGAAACTTTTATCTTTGTTTTGTCATGTATGATACAGTCTGTGCCTTCAGTTAATCAAAGGAAACGATGGTGTTTTACAGAGTTGTTGTTGCTTTGTTGTTTGTGCTTTTCAAACTGCTACATGTTTAGAATGGAAGGCTTTCAATAGGACAAACATGCTGGTACAATGTGAGGTTTGTACACAGGAAACTGGCTGTGTGGTTTCGGTCAGTCTTTAGCACAATGCTCTGCTGTTTAATGTTCTTTGTTAGTTGAATAACGCTGAGTAAATTTCTTTTCATTTCATTAAACGGTGATGTTGCCTGTACAAAATTTACTGACATGATTCAACACATGCATTGTTGTAAGTGTTTTTAGCCTGTTGCTATGTGGTTTCTAGGGTGTTCTGGGTGGCACACAAAAAAGTAATACCTACACATTATTATTGGTTATAGTAGCAGTCAAATTCTTGCAATGTTTAGATGGACTTTCTGACCCGGGCTGATTTTCTCAGGGTATAGGGTGCACATTCATATGGAAACATTTAGGGAAGTACAGCTACAGCGGGACCCTGTCGCCACTCAGCCCACAGCCTCCCTCAGAGGGGCATGATCCTAGCAACTAAAGGTCAAAGGTCATCAGAGCTGAGTGAGGCTAGATAGAACCAGATCTTAACCTTCTAGTGCAGCGTGCTGATCAGTGGGGGCGCTTCTCGGGTCAGTGGACATCCGGGGCTGAGCCCAGACCTCTGAGGTCAGACCCTTTGATTAAATATTTGACTATTATATGCTTTAAAGTAAATGTTACTCATTATATAAAGGTGACAGTTATTTGTTAAAATATAATGCCTTAGTATAACGATCAGTCACGATTGATCTTCAACAAACCTGTGCAGTCACCTAAAAACACGACCATCTTATATCACAGGCAGAACGTCTGCAGTGTGTCCTCCAGAGGGGACACTAACCCACCAGGACAGAACAATAGCAAACCTCTCTGGAGTCTGTGATTGAATGCACACAGATTCAAGTACAAACATTCCTGCACACAAAGGAGCAAAGCTGGGAGGGGTGGGGACGAGGGGGAGCTGCAGGTGAGGCAACAAGTCTGAACAAAGCCAGAAACTAGTCAGTCAGTGTGTGTGAGTGACAACAACTCATTTCTCTGTCGCACTTCTGAACCACACATCGCTGAAACACACCACCCCAGATACAACACCAGAAATTTCCACCAACAATGATTTACTGCAGAGATGTTATTGTGTGTTAAGAAAGAACAGGAAACATTACAAACCAAAAGGCTGATCATTTATTTGATTTCAATACAAACTCATTTCTCATCCAGTTCTATAACCAAATGATCTGAGCTGTTCTCTCTGCGTGCTTTTATTTTCTTCATGTTAAGTTCACAAATGTCTCATTTGTATATATATTTTTAGTTTATTTCTGGAGAAACTTCAAAGTACTTTAAATTAAACTTAAGACCTGAGCTATGAAAGAGCCAAACTTCTGATCAATAAACCTTTTTTGTGTAAACTCAAAATGCAGAACAACAAACAACTACCACAAGAAAAGAGAAACCACATGTTCTGTCTGCATGTTCTCCCAACAGAATTCCTTCTTTTTTAATCTGTTTCACAAAAGACTTCAATATTAGGCAAACTGGTTAGCCTGCCAGCTTTTGTTGAGTGGCAACATCTAACAGAGTCTTTGTGTGTTTCCATAGCTTGTGCTGGTATGCTTTGATGCAGTTGTCCTTTTGTAAAAATCCATACAACCTTACAAGTAATTCTGTCAGAAGCAGAGAAAGACAGAATTGAAACCAGTTAAGTGTGCAAAAACTGTGAGCTGTCAAATGAAGTCTAACTACATATTAGTGAACATCTATCAGTGAAACACAAAAGACAGGATATGTTATATTTAAGTGTAAGATGGTATGACTTTATGTGTCTTCATGTTATCTGCAATGACATTTGAAACACATGCAGGTATTTACAGAGAAAAATGTCATTTCTGTGAGATGGTTCAACACAAGGTATTGCCACATAAAAATGCCCCCCAGGGCATCTCTGAAAGGGACAAAATCACATGGCCAGCACATGTGCTCCAGACTGCTGAAAGTAAACATGGGGGTTATTTTTGAATAAGTCAGGTGAACTATGTGCTGTACATTTCATTCTGTACATTTCATTGTACAATTCAAACGCTTTCAAATGAAAGAAAATGATCACATGAATCTACCACAGCTACGGTTGTTTTTTGTTCTAGGAATGTTCCTTTTTGGGTTTTATTTTGCAACCAAAAACCAACATTCCCAAAATGTTCATAAAAATAAAAATTATTCGCTGGGAAAATCCCAAACCAAAACAGACAACAAAAAGCAAAAACTGAAACTTACTCTCATACAAACTTCTGCAGATTCACTGAGGTTCAAACAGTAGACACAGTTTTCTCCGGTTTGGCTTCATGGGAAGATACAGGCTAACCTGTGATGGAGGTGAAAATCACCTGTATCAGAATGTCTGAGTCCAGAAGCCGTGACCCAGATCCAGACTAAGACACAGAATAATAACTCCAAGAACAAGGTCACGTTTATGTAGCCTCAAAAGATTTCAAGACTAAAACCACAAGATCAAGACTCCAAAATTGCTTCATAGGAAATGTTTTGACCATCATTATATTCGACTTACACACACATATATATATATGTATATTTCTCTATACATATACTCTATATAGTCCACAGACAACCAGATAAGAATGTTATTATGTAGATATATGTATAATATTTATATCAGAATTGTTTAGTGTGTTAAAATTGTTTTGTAAGCACATGATTAATGTCCCGTTTCAGATGTCAGTACAGCACTGTAGACACAAAACGCCTGTTTACTGTGAGTTAAACAGCGTCACAGAACTGAAGAAAAGGGGTCTGGCACTGCCCCCTTCTGGCCTTTAAAGAAACCAAATGAGAATTACGTAAGAGGTTTGCGTGTCTGGAAAACACAATATTAAGCGCTCGACAGACCGGCCATGTTTCATTCCAGTTCACTGATCATTCAACAGTATTGACTTAAAGACGACGCGCTCATATAACAGCCACCTTTAATATGAACATATGACATCTTCATGCTATTTCCATTTAATACATGTGCTGTTCAGTGTTATTGCTTGTTTTGTACATTAGGAAAATATTCCCTTTAATTATTAAGTCCAGCTTATACAACTACTTTCTATTAAGTTTTACTGATAGAACAAACGGGAAAAAAGTTTTAAAAATTCTATTAAATATGTCAGTGTAAACAACAGCAGGGTTTTAACACACATAAGACACCAAACAGCATTGAAATCCCGCAGAAAGAGTTTTATTGAGACTGAACTCAGATGACAGCACACACCGGCTCAGACGTCAACAGACTGTTACTTGGCATTTTGTAAGTTTGCATATATCAGTGAAATTAAACCTGCAGTCTCTGTGACAGACTTTGGCCACTTGTAAATGTGAATTAAACAAAAGATTATTATGTTTGAAACCAAACATAATAACAGTTATTATGAAATCAAACCAAAAGAAAGAAAACAAGTCATCACAGAATGAATCACATCCCATAATTTCTAGTCAGCCTGAATGTTACAGAGAAATGAGAATCATGGTAACAAACGTGACATGTAGAATTGCTTTCAGATAACATCATTACATTAAATAAATCATTCTTATTCATTAAAAGTACCCACAGATATTCATCTCTTATAATGCTTGAATCTGTCAGGTGTACATCATCTCGGCCATGTGTGACATTTTTTTGGGGATGTAAAGGTAATATTCCATGTAGCCGGAAAGGTCCTCTATTGTGATGTCATCTACGTAAGCGCGAGCTTGTTCGGAACACGATCGAGGCGAGCTGGAAGTTCCGTTATTCGTCCCGGCATAAGTTCTGTTGCTGTTGGAGCTGTCCTGCGTGCCGGGCATCTTCCGCTCACATTCCGAGATGACGTCACGGAGGCCGGTGAACGAGTAAACCTCCACACCCTGCCAGCCGGGACACCGACATTCTCTCTGACCGCACGAGCACTGACTGCCTTCCTGTAACTTGCACAGAGTCTGAAAGTCAGACGGAGCAGCATCACCATCCACTGCCTCCTGAGAACTGTGGCCGCTTCCTAAAGTGGGCCTGTTTTCAGGAACCCTCTCTTCATCCGGGGGCATTCGTGGACTGAGCTGAGCCGATTCTGGACGTTTAGAAGCAGGGAGACGAGTTTCATACCCGACAACACCAAACACAGTTGAAGGAGGAGCAGAGAACGGAGCTTCCTGCAGGACAGAGACGGCCAGCGAGGCGCTGGAGTCATCGGGCTCTGGTGGGGTCTTGTGTTTGAGGTGAGCAGGAGGGGGAGACATTTTGCTGCAGTAGGTAAACTTTGGAGGGTGAAGGATGGGAGATTTTGATCTGCGGCGTCGCTGGCTTTTCACGACACCTCTGGATGACTTTCTTGTGCATCTGTATTCAATAATGAAGCATAAAATAATGTAACTACAACCCTACAGAACTGTTGTACGTACAGCTGCACCCATACTGACAGCTGTGCATCAATGTCATAATTCAGATCATATTTGTCATAACTTTAGATCAGGGTCTTCAGAAGGCTAAAGTCTTACCCGAGCCAGGTCTCCTTTGAGGACGTCATCTTGGGTTTGGCTCCTTCTGGGCTGCCTCGACTAACCAACCTGGAAGCCAAAGTCTCGCAGACACGGACTGCAGTTGTGGAACTGTAAAGATATTCATTAAATTACCCAGACAGTAAAAATAAAGTCTGCAGCAGGAATGAAAACATCACAAACCTTTCTGCATCCACACGCAGTTTCTTGAAAGCAGTCTGAAGAGTTTCCTCCGCACACTGCTTTCCAACCTTCTCCACAGCAGCCATGATGCCTCAAAACTAAAGACACACAAACAAACCAGCAGACACAATCTGTTATTACACAATTCAGCAAATGGGAAGCGTTTGAAACGATTTTTAAGATAATATAAACTTTATTAACATAATCTAACATGTTGTTGTTTCTCTCTAATCACATAGACAGAAATGTTACATATATGAGAAAGGTTGTTATTAACAAACATCTTGTGTCTCTTTGCATCAGAGCACAAGGTGTGTCTCGTGTTATGAAACAGTGATTCACATCAGCTCTTAGCATTCTGAAGATTAGCTTAGCATTGTGTCTTACCAGGCGCGGTTTACATTCAATCACTAACCGAAATATACAGTGAGAAACGAAGCACAAAAGACACAAACTCACGGCTAAAGAGCCCAAACGCGAGTAAAGGCTGAGCATGCAGGAGTTTTTCCTCTGTGATGAAGTCTGTCAGAAACACAAAGCTAGCAGGCTAACGTTAGCCAACCAGCGTGCAGAAACTCATCGATGTTTGTGAGAAACCCGCGATGAGAGGCTCTTACACAGCATAACTTACGCAGAAATGATCCTTATACTGTCTTAAACATTCACTACTACAAACCATGAAAAGACAACAATAAACCATAGATCATATTCCAGACTTTTCCCTCGCCAGTCCCTTGTTTACAGTCAACCACTCACAGTGACTCTGCAGCAACGCAGATCCCAGTGACGTAGTACACACAGACACACACAGACACACAGACACACAGACACACAGACACACAGACACACACACACACACACACACACACACACACACACACACACACACACACACACACACACACA
>JAZGTK010012429.1:0-14942 GCA_036877625.1 Ambastaia sidthimunki
TTTTTGCGTTGTTTGGCATTATTATTGCATCCTGCCCCCATAAACTGCTGATGTCTGTAATATAATGAATGTATCACCAGACCTTTGCACAACTTTTGTTCAGAATAGGCAGAAACCTCCTGTTCAGTCTCTTTCTATATGCATTTACCAAGTTGTGCCTTTTCTAGATGTACAAAGGTTAAATGGGGTTATGTATGATTGTTCAAATGTTGCGTCTGTTTTAGGCTTGTTTACAGTGTAGACTTTTTTGTAAATGTTTGCTTTATTTTTTCCACTCTGCTTTTCGTTCTGATATTTTGAAAATAAAACCATGGATGACTTTTCCAAGACTCTGTCTCAATCAGCTTTAAGTCATTGATTTACGTAATATTTCAGTTACATTTCTGGTGAATTAATAAACCGGTGAATTAATAAACCTGAGAAACACTAACTTAAATCTTGAAACCATTTGTATGTTTTTTGGGTAATTTCTTGACCAGAATGATCAGAATCATTTGATCAGAATGAGTTCATAATCTGTCAATGAAATGTATAATAAGTTTTGTACTAAATATCAAGTATAGAATTATTCAGTAACATTTAGTTCTTAATAATTACATCTTGAAGGGGTCCTGATTATTTAAAAGCTGGTTTTACAAAAAATAGTTATCAGGTGGCAATACTATGCTATTAAATGGTTACCATCCACATGCAATGTTATTTAAAATACACTGAAAAAATGCATAAGCATGGTACCTTTATTTGAAAATGACTGGTACCTTGTCCAAAATTCAATGACAATACCAGGGCATTTATTATAATGTTAAATTATATGTCACGTACAGTGGTATTTACATGATATTTCCAAATATTAACAACACATCTATCTTATGAAAGTCACATTATGTACAGTTATAAATACGTTTTAGCCCTATTTGTCAGGTCATCTAACCTAAACAACAATAGGTTATGTCTGAAGTGCATGCTATTGATAATACTGTAGTATGTCATTCTGTCATTTACAAATATTAAACAATTGATGATAAATAAAATACATTGCCCATCTGAGCTGGTGGTGTCTCATTGCTCAGTGTTCAGACTAGCCCAGCCCAGCACACCAGCCTCCGCCCAGCACCGGGAGCGACTTTCGCTCCATTACAAACAACAATGACGGACAACATACCGCTGCAGCCCGTGCGACACAAAAAACGACACGACAACAAGCGGAGAGACGGGTAAGACCCCCAAACGCGTTCAAATAACGCAACAAGGCTGCGGCTGGAAAAATGAAGGCTTATTTACGGATGACACACGGTAGATAGCATTGGAGCTAACTGTCAACCAATCATGATCACCATTTTCTTATTTATAAACGATATTATATAGCGACTTTAAACCGATCGGCTGTTTATTATATGCATTTGTGTATTATATGTGTTTGTGTCGTCGGGGCGAGCGCAAGGGTTTATTTTGTTACATACAGGACGCGCGCATCCGCGTTCCTGGACGCTGTAACGCAGGTGAATCGGGATATCAGATATAATGTTACTTTATCAGAAACATGACTGAAAGTAAAGACAAAAGAGAGAGAAATTAAAGTTTTGCCCCTTGTGCATTGCTTTCTACACTCTTTTTTACGCTGTTTTTATCATGGCTGCTTGAAATAATGTATTTAGGGCCTGTTGTGTTGACACTTTGTTCCCACAAGCCCTTTCCTACAATGGGAGATATAGCATATCGTGTTTTATGCATAATGTTATTTAAAACGCCCCTCATTTTAAACGACCCCAAATGATACAGTTATTGAGCACACAAATATAGTAACCATATTATCATAGCTTATATTAAAACACTGGCACTAAGTAATTTTAATAACATTGTGGTAATAAAATACAAGACAAGATTTGTAAAGCCGTATATATTGTTTGAATTAGAATACATGTTCATTTATTAATAAAACAATCATATTAGAGTCATTTTGTAACTTATCACAACTGTCACACATCTTTGTGTTTTGGAATCCGTTGATTCTTATTTTAATTTAAAACCTTTATTTTTAAGGCAAATACATACATAATGGGTGAAATATCTTAACTCTTATCATGAGGTCAAAAACTGATGTGGTTTTATTTTATATAAGCCGTTTTCATTCAAGCTGCTGTTATGAGTAGTAAGACACGTAAGGCCAATGTTTGGCTCTTGATAGGAGATTGTTTGATTAAGGTGTTGGTAGGAGGTAGATATCAAAAGCTAATATTTACTGACATTTTATTGCCTGTCTAAAAATATTTTATGCATAGGATTAAATTTGATCTTAAGAAAATGTTCAAAACTGTATTTAAATTCTATATTAATGTGTGTAATTGTATTATATATAATACAATATAAAGTGAGTAGTGAATGATGGATTATGTAATGTTTGTGATTTAGGTGTTGCCCGTGGTCCAGATGCTGTGGTGGGGGAGATTTCCGTCCCCGGACTGTGTGGTTGGGCCATCCGGAGAAAAGAGAGCAAAGATATCCAAGAAATGTCATAAACAACCAGAAATACAATTTCTTCACCTTCCTGCCTGGGGTAAGTGACTCAGAACTCTCTCGAGAAGGTTCATACGCTGTTGCACAACATCATCTTGAAATGCTTGGACGGTACCGCCCATTAAATGTAGGGTAGTCAGTTTCTAAAAGGCTAGCAATAGCACGCTAGCTTTGAAAGCTTTAGATCCTCCCTTCCTTGAGAGCTCTCCAAAGGTGTGCAGAGGTATGCAGATAAACAGTTTGACAGGCAAGTCGGACATCCTATCATTGCATTGGGACCGAATGCAATGATTGGATAAGTATTTTATGGTCCTGCACCTTCCAAAGAAGGTATATTTTGACAGCTTTACTTAGTGATTGCTGTAAGGATGTGAAGAGAATTTAAACCAGCATAACAAAAATGTTTCTGGACAAGATGGCCTACCCTGCCTTTAATACCAGTATTGTAGAATTTTCCTCAGCTTCCTGTATTTTCTTGTGGCATGTTTTTCTTTTTGTACATTGAACAGTCATTTCTTATCAACAAAGTATCAGTATAACTTTTGCTAGCGATTTCAACAAACCCCTATCACTTCATATTAAACTTCACTCTGTAACCTACCCTGCATCAGTTTTGCTACAGAAATTGGTATTTCCAATAAATCACATTGTTGAGGTTATGTATGTTTCTACTTTTCTAAGCTTATCAGTTGAATTAAAAGGGAACTACACTCCCTTATACTCTCATTAAAAGAGGGAACCATATCTATAAACCATAAAATAATTCGGATTTTGACCTAGGCAAGTATACAACCTTGTAACAACTTAGCAACCACGCATAACATCCTAGCAACCAAAATACAACCATAAATATGTCAGCAACATCCTGGTAACCACCCACAGCATCTTGAAGTGGTTGTGAGTTTTGCGTGGACAAGCAAAGTTCACATTTTCTTTAGGAAATGTAAAAATCTATTTTCCTTATGTGATTCCGAGCATTACAAACAAACCTGACTGAATTGCTGTATGGAAAAAATAATTTGCATTTCAAATGGTTTCCGGTTATTTTGAATGATTTGTGAACGTTTTGTGAATGAGTACCCAGAACTTTGATCATCATATCGCTCAAAGGCAACAGTGAGGTAATGCAAAAATATACACTGCCTTGTGTTGAGCTGTTGGCACTTTCCTGGCCCAACAAATTAAATTTAAACAGAAGGAAGATTCCTAACAGAATATGTACATGTATGTGTTTTACTCCTAAAGGCAGGTTAGGCAGTTTAGTTATGCTGGTTGAAATTCACTAGTTAAGTGATTGCTAAATTAAGTGATTGCTATCAGGATGTGATTTTTTTTTTTTTGAAAGGTGCAGGACCATGAAATGTTTGTCCAATCATTGAATTAGGTCCGAATTCAATTATTGGTCCAAGAACTATGCATGTGCATGCGTATTGGTAGAGGCTTTGAAGAGCGTTCTGAATAGAGGGTGGGATCTTGTGCTTTCAAAACTAGCTGGTTATTGCTAGCCTTTCCGAAGTTGCCTACCCTTCCTTTAAAGTAGACTAAAATGAAGAAATGTTTTTATGTGAATTAAATGTTTTTAATGCATTGTCACTTGACAAATTGACTGTATTAATACCATATTTTTGTGGCATTTAACCCATGGTAGCACCATGTTGTTTTGATGTTTTTGGATGGTAAGGTTTTTATAGCATCTTATATATCAAATAACACAGTATTAACTTCAGAACTCACCCCACTTTTATTTTGTTAGAGGTGGGAGGTTTGTTTAGTTGAAAAACAAAATTCTGTCATTACTGGAATCAGATGTTTATCTCAAAACATTGCTAATGTAACTCAGCATTTTATATTTGTGTTTGTAGGTGTTATTCAACCAGTTCAAATACTTCTTCAACCTTTACTTCTTGTTGTTGGCCTGCTCTCAGTTTGTGAATGAGCTCAGATTGGGGGCCCTCTACACATACTGGGTTCCTCTGGTGAGTCAAAACACATTGTGTCATGATATACAGTATAGGCCTCATGTTCACCATTAAATCCTAAAGTTTTTTTGTTTCATTTGATTGTAAGGGATTTGTATTGATTATAACAATTGTGAGAGAAGCCGTGGAGGAAATGAGATGTTTCCTGCGAGACAAAGAAGTCAATTCGCAGATCTACAGCAAACTCTCAACACGAGGTGAGGGATTGTCACAAACACTGTGTGCTCAAACCAGCTCTGTCTACAACTTTAAAGCTGCATTCTGAAACTTTTTTGGGTTGAAAATGAACCAAAATCAGTTACTAAGCAAGTCCATGTCAGTGTTCAACACGATGGCCTTACCTTACCTCAATTTCCGACTGTAAGTTTTTAATAATGATTTATAAGCGGTCTGATTTCCTGAGAGATGTCAGTTTGGCTTTATTTGACTTCATCACAGTACAAAATGGTATGTAAAGTAACCTGCAATTTTATGATTTAAACAGAGATGGCGCTAGAGAGGCGAAAGTTGTGGATTGCAGCTTTAACATTCATTGCTTGTTGTAGAGCTGTTGATTCTTTAAACATGATTTTTTTGTAAATGTCTTGCAAGGAGCCAAGTATTCTTCTTTATGGTAATTATTTTTGTAATTTAAATGTAAACGTTTATTCATTATAATACTAGAAGGAATATGCAAACTGCCAAAAAGGTCACTGTGGCAGTACAGTTCTCACAAAAACAACACAATTACACAATCTGGTGCTTTTGTATTTGAATGAGGAGTGGTAATACATTCAGAATCTTTGGCTGTAAAAGAGACTGCTGTTTGTCTTTAATTTGAAGTAGGGATGTAAATTGTATCATATACCGGAGGATGAAAAGCACGTGACAATAAAAAAAAGAAGAGGACCTCCTGTCGTTTTCATCACACGCTTTCCTTTGATCTGACAGTCTTCTCTCATAAACTTGCTGTATTTGCTTTCGGCTCTAACAGCCTCCATATAAAGCTCATTGCAGTAGAGCTGTGGCATTTGGTAGCTACCTGGGAGGGCCACTGATTGCTATGGCCAGACTAACAAGGATGAAAAACATCAAAGTTTATCATATTTAAACCTCTTTTTTATAGACTCACACCATTAAAGCTTGGTGTGGGATTTATAGCCACGGATCACACCTTCCGGAGCGGAATATTAGCCTTTTCCGGTTTCTGGAAGTTAAACACTTAAAGAGCCAAGAAATAACCAACTTGTAAGTGCTACAGAGGTTAATGTTATTTAAGGTATAACTTTAGACACTTCTGTGATTTTACTGAGAAGTAAACAATCACCATTTAAAAGGACCTTAAAATTTAAATAATAATTTGAATGATGATGGGCCATCAGAGGAGATCTTTACATATTATTTGGGTGGTGTGGATCTGAAACAATATGTACCTCAGTGTGTGAAAAGTGTCATTTATCCCAAAAAGAATGCACATATACATGTGTGCTAATGTCTTACATATGCATTGGTAAAGGTCTCTGCAGGGGTGAAAGGTCACTGACCTTTTCCAAACAATTTTAGCCGTGCATTCTCAATGGAATGAGACATGGTTCTCCAGCACTCTTGTAAGGCTGCAGAGGGGAGGGTATTGTCTAAAAACAAATGGAAATCTTATATTCACTCAGAGCTTTCACAAATCTGAATGGGGACTTAAAGCAGGCTTAAATGTTTGAATCTTCAGTGGAGCTTTGGCATGAAATATGCAGATGTAGGACGTTAGATGAAACCACCAGAACAATAGCTGATATTTTCATCAATTTATGTCGAGTGTTTGAAAACATTTCTGATGCACAATGTCTTAGAGTTCAGATGGTCACGATACCCTGGAAATATCATTTTTTAAATTATTAAAAGGAAGAATATTATTTTAAAAGTCATAGAAATGACTGTAGCAAGTTTTTACAGTAAAAAAGTAACTTTTGTTCAAAATTTTGTTTTGGAAAATGTTTCTTAAAATATTTCATTGGCTAAAAAGTGTTTTTTATGAGTGCAAGCTGTGTAAAATGATTTTTAAAATCCTCATTTATTGATCACAGAAGAAAACAAATCGATTAAAAACACCTCAGAGATTAGGGACGCATTTTTCCTGAGACATTGTTTTATATTAAGCAATAAATGCTTCTGATGCCGGTATTCCCTATTGTATAAATGTCACACTTTAGAGATGGATGGGTCTGATTTTGTTATTATCTCTCTCTGCAGGAACTGTGAAGGTGAAAAGTAGCGGCATCCAGGTTGGAGATCTTATCATTGTTGAGAAGGTTGGTTTGCCATTCAGCTCAGTCATTGTTGGGAGCTGAAATCTTTTGACAAATGGCTTCTCATCCCTCTCAATGCTTTCGCTGTTTATCTTCCCTTGAGATTAAGGCAATCTGACCCCCGAGCAGCCAGCAAGACATAACAAGCTTTATATGTAAAATTAAAATAGTTTATGGTCATATGTTTAAAATGAAAGGTTGGTGCTGTATGTTTTTATTCTTGGCTTATGTTGAAGTGTTTTGCAGAGGATCAAAACATCAACACCAGGTCATATTTTAATTCAAATAAGCAATAGATCAGGGTCTATGAGCATTTAAAGAGCTGTCAGTCATTCTGAATGGCAAAAGCACATGACCTGAGGGCAGTGGTTGCTTATTAGTAACCCTGCCTAATTCCATTCTGGTATTTAGTGTTGCCTTTTGTTCAACAGTTGCCATTTTACCGTGCAGACTAAAGCCTATTGTAAAGGAATTGCACTACTTGTTTACCACTACAAAATCTAAGAACGTGAAACTTGAGAGTTGTCTGCAGTCTCCAGTTACCAACCTGGCCAATTTTCCTAAATATGTTGGTTTTACACAGAAAGACATGTTGCAGTCAATTTGGTTTTGTTAAAAAAAAAAACACTTTCTTTATAGATTAATGCCCAAATAGAACTTGTGCGAGTTCACATATCCTAGATCTTTTTAAAGAGATCTATTAAAGATCTAGAATATGTGAACTTGCATAAATATGGAAAATATGATTAGTTGTCATAAAATTATTGTCATAATGCAACAAATCTGAGGAGAAAGGTGTTACAGGTTTTTATTTAAAACTGTTTTAAAAATGTTTTGAAATGTGACACTGGCATGTCTTTGAGAAATCACAAACGAAACAGATTTCTGTCTGCAGAACTGCATTACGTCAGAGCTTGTTATATATTCTATCTTTTAACCGTAATCTGTGGAAAATCCAATTGGCTTTCATATTTGGAGGTTACATGTGGGTTATGGGTTACATATTGTAAAAGTCAAAATGATTAAAAGTGCAGTCTCGGCTTGAGATACTGAAGTCACGTTTGTTGCGGCAGAAACATCTGCCGAGTTTAATAGCATAGCGAATTCACCTTCTAATAACTACAAACAGAGCCGGGAGTGAAGTGAGGGTCAGGTCGAGTGGAAGTCCCGGTCAGGGCTGCCACGGGCTCCAGCCAATGATTTGCTGCCGCCTGTCCTCTTTAAACAAGCCAAATACTGGTAATTGACTAGATTAAAGCCAAATAGAACTTGTACAGCTAAACGGAGTCGATCGTTGTTGACAGCATACTTTACTTGTGTCTTTACGTTTTATCTCTTACCTTGTCTGTACCCCCCTCCCCTCCTCTTTCTCTTCAAACTCTTTATAGAACCAGCGTGTCCCGGCTGACATGATTTTTCTGAGGACTTCTGAAAGAAATGGTAAACATCTGTCGGTCATTCATTCACATTTCCTAAACAAAGGCGCAGGGGAAATGATATGACCACGAGGGCAGCATGGAGATGAAGGGATTAGCCTAAATCTGGGACGTTTAATGGGCTATGCTTAAATTGCCCAGAAAGATGGCATGCATTGTGATTTTGGAATTTCCCTTTAATACACAGACTGCTTTAGATCCTGTGTCGAGGAATAATCCAATCTTATCTTGAATGACATTCTTTTTGTCTTTCAAATTTCAAGGCAGCCGAGTGGAAAATCGAGCCATGCAAACTATCCCAGAAATTCGAAAAGAATAGACAGGGCAAACAAATTCAAAGGAATGAAGAGGCAGCATTTCAACTGAATATTCAAATATAATATATTAAGTCATTTGAAAAATTATTCATTTAAGTTTACAACAGGACTTTTAACCAAGTTGATGTCGGATCTAACCAATTAAACTTTCATCTGACAGAAACCAAATTTCTACATTTTCTCTACGTTGTTAAGATGTTGCTAGGTATTCTCCACTGCCTTGCATACTGTCCTAAGTTACAATGCAATTCTGTTTGTTACTATCTTTAAAATGATTTTTTTTCATTGTGACTTTGTGGCTACCTTGTTGTGCTACTGGCAGAAATGAGTTTACTTTCACCACAAGTGGACCTGATAAACTTATTTTTGGTCACTGGTAGTGCTGGAATTCCGCCTGGCTGAGATTTCCTTTCTTGGGGGTTGGAAGTAGCCGGTAGTAGTTGATGTGTTAGTTTTACGGGAAGGGAAGTATTGTTATCTGCTCACAGATGGACACCATTAGGCAATTATTAAGAGTCCAGGGCTGAATGGCTGAGGCAGAGCAATGTATCTTTATATGGGTGGGGGGTAGGGTGGGGGACATGTTTTAATAGCAGTACAGCTGCTTTAGGGCTAGGCTGGGTTTATCTAGTGACTGGCAATTTTGTTGTTGTCAGTGTTTGACCAGAGAGCAGATTTAAATAAAGGTCCATAACCAGTTTAGACACCATATTTGATGGATAAAGTTGGTTGATTTTTACATATAACTGTATCACGTTAGGTTTTAATTGGTTCGTATCAATGCAAAGCATTCATCGACGATAGGACGTACATGAATGGAACTGTTGCGCCACAGCGCCCTCGAGAGTTCAAGATAGGCATTACAATACAACAATATACTCTCTTAAAAATGCTTTCGTCTTGAATATGAAATAAAAAATGACTTTTGGTCTGTCATAAAAGCTTTGGAAGTTTGTTTAGACTTTATTTTCTAATGTTTTTGTCATAAAGGCTCCTGCTTTTTAAGAACTGACCAGTTGGATGGAGAGACAGATTGGAAACTGCGCCTCCCAGTGGCCTGTACGCAGCGATTACCCACAGCAGCTGTGAGTTTAGCTACCTGTTTATTCTTTTATTAATAGTTCTTGAACATTACTTTTATTGTATTATGTTTTTTTATTTCTTTAATATTTTACTGCTTTCTCAGTAAATGTTTCTGGTTTTATAGAAATGACATTTCTGCTGTAGTATTATGATGTAACATAAACCAATAGTTTAACATTTACCAGCCAATCAAATCTTAAGGGCTGAAATAAAGTCCTGCCCTATTTTGTTCTTACTCAATATCCTGCTTTGCTCTGAAATATGTTTTTAATGCTGTTTTTAATGACATTAAATGTGAAATTATGTATTTGACTCACAATATTATGTTCTGTCAGGACCTGCTACAGATCAGATCTTACATTTATGCAGAAGAGCCAAACATTGACATCCACAACTTCATTGGTACCTTCACCAGAGTAAGTACACATATCTTCAGTGAGTTTGTGCTCATGTGAACTGACAGAACCACATTACTTGACCAGCAAATCTAAAAGTTTCTGTGTGTGTTTGGACTTGACAGGAAGATGGAGACCCTCCGGTCAATGAGAGTCTGAGCATTGAGAACACTCTCTGGGCCAGTACTGTCATTGCTTCTGGTAACCTGCATATTATAATAATATTTACATATTACATAAGTATTTTGAATCCAAATGGCTCAATAGTTCTTATTTGGAAATGCGTATTCACTCTTGTCTTTTACATTACATTTGTTTATGCACGTGACAGATGCTTTTATCCAAACCAACTTACAGTGTATTTTATCATATACTGTACTTATTCATATGTGAGTTCCCTAGGAATCGAACCCACAACCTTTGCACTGCTAATGCGTTTCACTACCTACTGTAAGAACCTAGAACAGGAACTTTCTAGCAGAGCAATTATGCGTTATTTAAGGCTCTGAGATGGTTTCAAAAAATCTGTTAATCTCTAATCACAGGTACAGTAGTTGGCGTGGTCATTTACACCGGAAAAGAGCTGCGGAGTGTGATGAACACCTCCAACCCGAGGCATAAGGTACCATCAGCATCCTCGACTATAGTGTCCTATGATAAACACTGTGTGACACTCATTATAAAAAAATCACTGCCCACACTTTCCTAGATTGGTCTGTTTGACCTGGAGGTGAACTGTCTGACGAAGATCCTGTTTGGTGCTCTGGTGGTGGTGTCACTGGTCATGGTGGCTCTCCAACATTTCGCTGGTCGCTGGTATCTCCAGATCTTCCGTTTCCTGTTGCTGTTCTCCAACATCGTTCCCATCAGGTAGGACTTCAATGTCGGTCATCAGAGCATGGTTAGTGCACGTTGAGCTGGGGTGCTCATGTGGGAAATATGAATTCGAATCTGGCTTTGACAGATTTTTTTCCTAAAGCAACAATCAATGTCCGGTACTTATTATATTTTTTTCCCAGTTTGCGTGTGAATTTGGACATGGGCAAAATGGTGTTCAGTTGGATGATCAAGAAAGATTCAAAGATTCCAGGAACGGTGGTCAGAGCAAGCACCATACCAGAGCAGCTGGGACGGATCTCCTATCTCCTTACAGACAAAACTGGTATGATCTCTTTTCCTGATTTTTCATGGACAAAGGCGGGATCAAAAACTCAACATTTTTGTGAAACATGTTGGCCACAGTTTTCTGTAAATTGATTTGACAAATTTAAAATATTATTGTCACATAATGCATAACAGTTTATTTAGCAACTTATAATGTTGCATATTACAATTTTTCCATATTGTGCAGCCATAGTCAGTGTACTTATGTAAATATAGGGCTATTATTAAACTGTAACCGCTTGCGTAAGATCTTTGTCATAGAGTGACAAAGGTAAGAGAGAGTTTAGCAAAGACTCACTTGTTTTAATTGAGAAAGTTTGGTTATGATAGTCATAACAGGTACTGTTGCTTTGGCAGGTAAATTTACCATCCACAATGTACAGGGGCTTTTCTGAATGGATCAATTGGATGCTGACTTTGAGAGCTGATAGTGTTGAAGTGTGTTATTGAAGTTTCCTCCAGTAGAACACAAACAGTTGAGGGACATACAGGGCTGAAAGCTGTGTGCTGTGAGCCCAGACATGCCACTTACTGAAGCCCTAAATCAGAGATGGTCTGAAGATTCATATATCAACACACACATGCCCCCATTTACCATACAGAATTAGTAAAGAAGACCCTAAAATTATGGCCTCCTGAGGTAGCTTGACTGAGCCAGTGAATTAAAGGGGTCAGAGGTCATCGTAATGTAAGGGGTAGACCAGCGACGCCTGATGAAATACTATCAGAAGGCTCAGTTTAAAGAGCGGACAGAGCAGGAGGTGTGAGGAAACTAAACTGAGACTCTGTCATTAACAAGCCATTAATGTTAGTTTTGTTTAGTTCATGTTTTTAGGTACAGGAAGTTCATCAGGAAACAGAGTTGGCAGTCTTGAGTTTGAGCAATAGTAATAGTGATACTTATCTTAAAAATTAGGTTAGCGTGGTATTCAGAATGTACGTTTTTGTTGTTGTATAAATATTTGAGCATTTAACTTGTCGGGGGCAGTGTCAGCCGTTCATGGTTTAGGTTGCTCTGTGTGATTAATGGTTTGGGGCCTTTTGCAAACTAGTTGGTTCACTCACTAAACCAGGTAACAATACTTGGCACACCATTCAAGCTGTTTGCATTGTGTTGGGCTGGTTTCAGCACACATTTCTGTCCACAGGTCTTGCATAAAGTTAAACAAAACCCACACCAGTCACTGCATTAGTGTTGCGTCAGAGTCCATTGCATTAAAGATGCAGCTTTTCTGAGAAACGCTGTCGGAAATGGAAATCAACACCTAAGCAAACTTTGTTTTGTATATTCAAGATGTCTGTTGTGTGTGTGTGTTGAACAAGAAAATATTGTGTTTGCACATAGTTCTGGCTGTGTAAATAGTTAAAAAATGGACCAAGGGCCGATCACCACAACACCATAACATTCTCACAGCCAATCAGCAATTGGGGGCGTATGCACCAGCTGTTAGTCGTTGCCTGTGTTGAATATCTTGTTTGATATTTTGAGAGTAGATCAATGAATGAAGGGGTGTGTTTGTTTAAGTGTTGATTTTAAATATGAAGTTTCTCAGAAATTGTTTATTGCACCCTTAAGTGTTTCAGTTTAACTGTGCCCATCATCTAAATTCAAACTTGTCCTGGGGTACCATTTGTATAATAGATTCTTGGATTAAAAGCATTTTAGAAATTACTGCTTATAGTTGTATTACTTTATTAACATCCTCTTGTATTGTTAATGATTTGTGCAGGGACTCTCACTCAGAACGAGATGGTGTTCAGGCGACTGCATCTCGGAACCGTGGCATATGGGATGGACTCCATGGACGAAGTGCAGAGCCACGTGTTCAGTGCTTATACTCAGGTACTCCCAGAATTCTTTGCATGACCTATTGATTATGACCAAAGCCCCTTTAAGAAAAGTCACTTCACTCTGTGACCATATTTGTATCTCCCCCAGGCTGCTATTTTTGTAATACAAAACTGAATGAGGAAAGACCGGTATCTCAAAAATGGCTGGCTAAGGTCACAATTAAACAACATAGACCTGACCAACAATTAAAACAGCCATTACATGAACAATAAATTTAGTTTCTTAAAAAACAAAATTGCCTTGGAAACGATTTTTCCAAGTTGGTCCAGCTACTGCACAAAGATTAGCAAGTACTTCACAAGATTGTGTACATAGCCCCTCCCCCAGAGAATTTTTAGTCTTTAACGATTGACGATTGGCTTGTTTTACTGGAAGGCGGGACTTCTTTTGCTAGAACAGCAGTATGGAGAGTTTTCATATTCACAGTAATAGCACTGCCATGTCTTGTTAATATCTACAGTCTTTACTATGGCTCCATCAAGTTGCATTGTGACTGTATACTAAAAGTGTGTATTTTTAACATGGCTTGATACTGTAGACCCCTCTGTCAGCAACTAGCTAAATTAAGTTTTTTTTTAATACATTTAGGCGGCCATATTGCTTCACTTTTTCTTATAAAACTAGCCTCGTTCATCTCTCACTAACCTGTATTGATGGTTTGACACCCGAGGTCACTCAGACAGGAAACAGAGGTCACACCGACTCCGGCCTCTTAATAGCTAATAAACGAACTTATGAACTCTGTCATTAGCCTTCGGAAATATGTTCTCTATAAATAGCTGAATGCTAAAGGTAATTGTTCCTATATGCAGACATCTGGTAGTGTTTATAGATCTTTTTTCAAGATATTGACATGGGTTGATTTATTGGTAATTAGAGAAGTGGACAATTTGATGTTTTTGGCGACCTAAAATGTTCAGTTTTGCTTCCGATGTGATCATAGAGGGTTGGAATATTACCATGTCCCTTTAAATGTGTGCTAGATCACTTTTTTACTACTTGCAAAGGTTTTACACTTTTTAAATGAATTGTAGACAAATATGTTTAAAATAATATTAACTTTCTATCAAGTTCTGTTTCAAAATCTAGTGAGCTGCCTAGCTAAGCATCATTTAAATACATTGTATAAAACCGGTTGTTCTGGTTCTTGTTTCTGATTGGTTAAGACGTGTTCAAAGCTGTTGTAAATTGCTCTATAAACGTACACCTGTGACCTCATTACATCAGTATAACTGCAACACTGCTTCTGTGTGTGTTGCTGTTTCTGAGGAATGACATTGATGGTGGAAGAATACTTGTATTAAAATTGTTACAGTTTTGTTGCTGTGTGTTTATTTTATGAAACTCTGCCAGATATATGGAGTATTCCTTCTAAAAATGCAGTAATCACTGTGAAATGATCATTTATAGTGAATTGAGAACAGTTAGAAGGATTTTAGTCACTCTGTTCCACGTTGTGTCTAACACAACGTCCTTTTATGTTTGAAATTCACAGCTTCTAGGGGCTTATTGCTGTAAGAGGTGTTCCTGATGTAATAAAAATCAAGAATTTCTTGCATCTTTTAATCTTGCTCAGGATATTTAGCTATTGTGGTTAAAGAAACAGTTGTGATTTATTGTGATTGTAGTTTGAATGACAGACCATCACATCAGATCTCATCTTCACAGCCCCCTCAAGATCTTCAGGCTTCACGTGCTCCAGGTGCCACCAAAGTGAGGAAGACCATCAGCAGTCGCGTGCACGAGGCAGTGAAGGCCATCGCGCTGGTGCACAACGTGACGCCGGTGTACGAATCCAACGGTGTGACGGACCAGGCGGAGGCTGAACAGCACTATGAAGACACATGCAGAGTGTATCAAGCCTCAAGCCCAGATGAGGTATCATACAATTTAATAATATTTTGTTTTGATTTCTGAGAAACG
>JAZGTK010012430.1:0-14941 GCA_036877625.1 Ambastaia sidthimunki
CTCATTTTTAAGGTTAGTCTTTCTAGACCAAAATCCCAGAATCCCTCTCACCCCGCTTTGCCTTGAGGACCGCCAAGGTGCGAGAGGTTAACAAGGACATGATCTGCTGTGTCTGTTCTCGTGAGGTACTTAAACGAGAGAGGTGGCAACGAAATAAAGCAGACCCCCATAAATGGGCTTTTCTTTAATCAGGGAGAGGGTGTGCGACTCTGCCTCCAAATCACGCATCACTTCCTTTGCCAGTAAGCGCTAGCTCTTAATGGCCTGCACAGATAGTTACGAGCAGATTCAAGGGCTGCACTGTGACTAAGACTTCTGTTGTTTTCCGCACCCTGGACTATCAAAAGACCCGGGATTAAGACTGAGGTCATTGTTAAAAAGCAGTTAATTGCACCGAGTTGCATGAGAAGAGAACAGTTTGCCTGCCAAGATACAGATATAGTTGTTCTGACTAAAAACAGACTGGTGGACAAGAGCACTTAGCCGTGGGTGAACTTTTTCAGAACCTTCCGAGTCTGTGGCGTTTAATACCTTTTGTCACACAGAACAACGGCAATTACCTTAATCTAGCGCACAAATCAATGACATCACCAGATCTTCTCATTATCTAAGCCACTTAGCCTAAAAATAGCATGTAGGCTACAGTACAAAGGTTGCAATGTTGTGGCAATGCCAGCAGAAGAGAGTGTTTGAAACAGGGGTGACCGAGCACGGATGAGGAGTTCCACTTGGTCAACCCCGAAACAGGACGTTTTCCATGGCTGGAGCTAGCGCTGCGTTTCAAAGCACTGAAATGAGACGAACCCAACAGTAAGCTGACAGGCAGCACAAAGGGGCCATCAGGTTTGTGTCAGGTCTGTCAAATCACTCAGCTAGTGAGAGAGGCCCTGACCTAAACATTATCCTCCATGGGGGATTTCTGGCCCTTGTCCACTCAACCTGATCACCTGAAACTTTGCCACCGAAAAGAGCAGAGCGAAGAGTTAAGCGGGGGTCCAAAATAAACACTCGCCAATTGCAAGAGAAAGTTGGTTTTGGCGAGTAAATAAAACGCAGTTAACAGAAACTGCTTTAAATTGTTGAATTTTAATAACAACTTGCTGATGTGACATGCGTGATTGTTGACATTTACCTCAGTGGAAAATTTACTAAACGCGCTATACAAACGTGGAATACTTCTCGCATTTAGCAACAAAAATATTTGAAAATAATAATTAAACATAATTTTTTAAATGATATTCATTTTAATAAAACTACAACATTTACTTTTAATGGTTGGAAAAAATATTGAATGGCTATTAAAAAAATATAATTGCCAGTACATTTGCACAAATTTTCAGGTGTATCAAAACAGATAATTCCAGACTTTGGATTTCAGACAGTTTTCTCATTGATGCTTGGAGGTTTAGCATCAGTACACTCTGGTGTTATACGGTACTGTAAGATACGGTAAACGTATAGATCAGAAGTATCTGAAAATTGGTAGGACAACTGAAAATGCTGATTTAGCTAATTAGACACACAGGAAACTAAGCAGATCTTGAGGAGTGTGTGGTAAAATGTGCGATTCTTGTAAGGTTCAGTGTTTCTAAATCTCATTTGTGATGATGGTGATGGAACAAGACAAAGAGGAAAGTAAAATGTTTCAGGAAATTGAGATAATGTATCAATCTTGACAGTTTTCAATGACACTGGAGGAGTAGTGGTTACAAATGTAGACTGCTTGGTAAAAGGTTGGTAAAGGGTCTCAGTGGCACATTTTGTGGTCTGGAGGTTGATCTTTCAGAGTCTCAAAGTTTCTCCTGAAGTTGCTTAGGAGAAATAGATACAAATGAGATACTTGTGTAAATGCATGCAAGAGTTTGAAGCTTTAAAATGATGGTAGATATCTACAATAGTTTTGGATACATTTAATAAAACCTGTTTATGGTAAAATTTTCAGTGATGTTTACTTTTAATTGCACATTTGGCAATTTTTTTGTGACACTGTTGAGGTCTCATCTAAACTCTAATGGAGACTTAAACAAAAGTTGCATTTTTCTCCATTTAATCTAATTGCTGGCTAGAACGACCAGGCGAGATATTAGAGATTTCTTTGTTTTTCTTTCTAATGGGGTTAGTCAGCACAGCCCATAATAAAAACTACTGTACACACTACTGTTATTGGCCTACTGTACGGTAAGGAAAGTATAGATAGTATAGATAAATATTATCACTTCAGTCAGCGTGAAAAACTGATTCAAGCTTTCATAACCAAATCAAGTCACTTCCTTTACATACTATATCATCCCCTTAACTGATATCCCAGCTAACAGAGAACATTCTCAGAATATTGGCTAACATTCTAAACAGGTTTTCTCAAAGTTATGAAAAACATTCCTGCAGTAACGTTAGCAGAGTTTTTTAAATGTTATACCATATATATCAAAAGCGTTATTCCTAAGTTGTTAGTGAAACGTTTAAAAAACGTTACAGAATTAAAGTGTTTGAATAGTATTTTATATCCAACCAATAACATTAATACACCATCTAAAACCTGGACATTTTAAAAATTACAGGAACGTTACAGAAACGTTCTTACAACCCAAAATTGTTAGCTGGGATACAGTAGGCCATGTAACTGACTAAATACAGTAAAATATATGTAAGCAAACACACTTCCAGTTTGCACCAATTCATGGGGTTGTTTCTACATGATGATTGCTTGGGCTGAAGGTCCTCAATAACAATGTCCTTGTATGTCACATCGGGACAGCAGGTGTCAGCAGATCATATTTACTTTATTTCTTTAGGTGGTGAGATAAAGCTGTTTAAATATTCAAGCTCTTACTGTAGCTGACCTTCAGAGCGGCCCACCTCTTGTTGTCATATGATTTTGTGCAAACAAGTTGGCAGTTACCCAGCTAACAATTTTACTGTTATAGTTTTATGGTTTTTATTGTTATAGGTATTGCTTGGATATAAGAACGTTATTCAAACATTTTTTTAACTATGTACCATTTTCAAAACTGTTAAATATATAATATATATTTAATATATATAAGAATGATATATTTAATATTAAATCATATAAATGTTAAATGTATCATATATAATGTTAAACAACGTTTTACTAACAGTATTGCAAAAAGGTTTTTGATAACTTTGAGAGAACTTTTAGGCAAGGTTAACAATCATTCTGAGAACGTTCCCTGTTAGCTGGGTAGGAACTGAGGCATTATATGGTACATTTTATTTTATCTTACCCCAGAGTGGTGAATATCCGGTCAGATGGATGAAAACTGGGCAGAGATGTTTGTATCACAATAAACAAAGCTGAGAAATTTTGGGCGTACTGTAATTGCTACCATGGTGATAACTGTTTGGTTTATACTGTTGTTTGTTGTTGTGCCATTTTATATGTTGTTTTGCAACTATTGTTATGCCAGTTGTGAAAAACACTTCCAAAGGTTTCCTGAAATGGACTGACCACCTGTCCAGGGTGTTTCCCTGCCTCAGCCTGAGATATCTGGAATAGACTCCAACACTCCCTTCGACCCCGATAGGAGAGCGGGATAGAAAATGGATGGATGAAATTACAAATATAAGACATGTGAGATTTGTTTATAATTTTCTTCTTAAGGTTTTACATCTTGGGGTTTTCCATATTAATAAGTGTCAAATCAGTGGTCACTGTACCGTCTGAATTTCTGTTAACAGC
This sequence comes from Ambastaia sidthimunki, assembly GCA_036877625.1. Lineage (NCBI taxonomy): Eukaryota > Metazoa > Chordata > Actinopteri > Cypriniformes > Botiidae > Ambastaia > Ambastaia sidthimunki. The sequence goes on from JAZGTK010012430.1 coordinate 3,701, forward strand.
CTATAAAATGAATTAATCTGAATTAAATCTAATGCAGGTCTTAAACTGCGTTTTAAGCGATCAAAGTTCTTCTACGTATAACAAGTCTTAAGAATCCAAATCTCGGTCAGATAGGGCGGGCCTGACTTTAGTGACTAAGACCTGTTTTATTGCCGTTTTTATAACTCAATCAACTGTGTAACAGTGTAATCCCAATGAAAATGTTCACGCTGGGTGCGTCACATTCTTACAGTGCCACAGTTTAAAGAGCTATCTTAGATTTCAGGGCTGATAATTTTAGGTAACATGAACTTGTAATATCTCAGGGGCTTTTATTGTCACTCACATTGATTCATGTATGATTATATGTTTGACAAACAGCATGAATTTAAGTCAAAAAATTTACCCAGCTAACAGGGAACCTTTTAAAAACTTTCGGCTAACGGTCTGTAAAAGTTCTCTCAAAATGATGAAAAAGTTTTTAAAAAATCTAACATTATATATCATATATATCAAAAATGTTTTTCATAAGTTGTTAGTGTAATGTTTAAATAATATATGTTTGAGTAACGTTCTTATAGTTCTTATTTTGTTACGTTGGGAAAACGTTCTATCAACCTAAAACTTTTAGCTGGGGAGCCACTAATAAACACGCTGAATTTATATCCAGTAATTTAGAAGCCAGTATCCCACTGTATCATTTCAGACTAAGAGAAATCAGTTTAATAAGCCTGTATTTCTGCTTCTGATATTTATCCCAAAATGTCATTTTGGGAGGGACATTAATTTAGTCACATTGTAATGGGACGGGGGCGAATCTCAAAATGTCATAAACGCATACAGGGGAAACCCCAGCGGTCACTCAATGGCCAATATTAGAGTCTCCAAGATACACTGTCTGCTTTAAACTAAACTTGAAGGTGAACCAATTTAATCAAAAGGTCAATTCAGAGCGACTGAAATCCCACGAGGATCCTTCATGTCGGCACTGCCCAGCACCTGAACCGGGTCGTAATGAGACCGAGTCTGTCTGTCTGTCTGTTTAATTTCGCCTCTGAGCCGAGGCTGTGTTGCCTTTGGCAGTTGCTGGTCAGCATATGGAACTCTATGAGCGAGCCAAGCTGTGGGTTCCCAACTGATCCAATTAATACTTGTTTTACATCCCTCACAAAAACTTACAATAATAATAACAGTGCTAATGACTTCTCATTCAGGCAGAAATGGCCTCGGGTCAATTTTCTTCAAACGTTACCAGAGCTGAGTGATACCTTCTAAACCGTAAGTCTGTCTGCCAGTAACTGCACTACAGGTTTAAATGTAAATATGTTTTTCATGAGTTGGGTCATCAGAAAACTGTGGCACTATTTTTATGTTGTCAGTGGTTGTTTTTGTAACGTCACATCAGCTACTGTAGTTTGTCCCTAGATCTAAATTGACACTCCCACGCTAACGTTCTCAGAACGTTGGCTAAATTCTCTCTAAGTTCTTGTTCCTAGATATAAATTGACACTCCCAAGCTAACGTTCTCAGAACGTTGGCTAAATTCTCTCTAAGTTCTTGTTCCTAGATATAAATTGACACTCCCAAGCTAACGTTCTCAGAACGTTGGCTAAATTCTCTCGAAGTTCCCAAAAAATTTGGAGAAACATTAGTAGAGTGTTTTTCGTTGTTATAAAAATTATAAATCAAAGTGTTATTTTTAAGTTGTCAGTGGAATGTTTTAAAAACAGTATAGAATGAAGCAATAACGTTAATATAACATCTAAAAAACCTGTTCCTAGAACATTCAAACATACTTCCAATAACATAGTTTTAACGTTTATGTTACCTAATGGAAATGTTAGGGAAACGTTACAGCCTAAAATGGTTAGCTGGGTCTATATTAAATGACTTCAGCATGAGAGTGTGTCAGGTATGGTTTATAAATCACTTTCATAAACCAATAGTTTAAGTACAGAGGATGACAAGAGGGGAAAACCAGGGCATTTGGGAGTAAAGTCAGACTCAATAAACTTACGGATGAACCCAGTAAACCATGATGGAGGCACAAGAGCTGTCAGTACTAATTGCGAAGCTTCTTTTCATCCATTCATGACATTAAAACTGGCCTTTAGAAAGAGAAGAGGTTAGAAAAATTAGGGCACTTTTGTGCAGTCACTCTTGGGGTGTGTGTTCATTTGTGTCTTTTTTATTTTCTCAGTGCCAGAAACACCTGGCAGGAGGTGCTTTTTCTGCATTTTCTCACTATACTCTGGACCACTGTCCGTCGGAAGGATTAAAAAGGCTGGATTTGTACGATTTTCTTTTTTCCTGGCACCGAAACCTCCAGGAGGCCCCCACAGGCAAAATGTAAGCAACATTCCTAGACTTTCCAGAGGCGTCTGGAATCACCTAGCACCCATGTGTCCTTACCATTCCAACTGTCACACTGAGACCAGGACCTTCACTTAGATATGAAGGCTCCTATGTTAAGAACACACTCTCTCCCACTCAATCTTTAACACATTTGTTTAAAGCAGGCCACAGTTTTACGATCGTATCTCAATTTGAAACATTTGGATGAGCGTCAATTTAATCTTTTAATGCGTTTTCTAAATTCAGTGGTCTGTGAATCTGATACATGCTTTTAATAAGAAGCATAAGGAGCAAAATGGTTATTTAAGACATATTTTATACATTTTTCAAAACTGGTAGCTGATACGAAGCTCCAGTGATGAATATGACATTTTGTGAATTCATGTAGGCCTCCCATGATCCTACGCGGTTCACGCGCCAGCATTCAGTCGCGCACAATCTCTCCTCTGTGGCCTGCAGGCGTTCGTGGACTGACAGTCACTCTTTTTGAAATATGTTTTAAATAATTCCACAATATATTTAGAACGGCTGAATGATTTTCTTCCCGTGACATCGGTCCAAGCTCAACACACCTATGAAATCACGGCAAGGGAACACGGTAACATCTAAAGTGAGATGCAGAAAAGCGAAGGGAAAACTTTGTAAACATGACACAACTCTTGTAAATACAGCTGAAATGGAAGAAGGAGGCAGAGAGAAAATGGGAGATGGAGAAAAAGGCCTGGCAAACTGCAAGGTGGCCATATTTTAGCAAAAGTGACTTTTCTGATTATCCCCGTCGCATGACTTTATTTCCTTAAGCGCGATGTTGTTGCCTGGACTCAAGTCAAGCATTTGATGTCCTCAACCGCATACGCCCAAGACTTCAACAGTGTTCTGTTTAAAGCCAAACGTTAAGGGAAAAAAGAGCTAAAGCTGCTTGTGTCTGCCAGCAAAATTTCAGAAGAACCTGCAACATTAACAGTGAAAAAGAAAACAACTTGGCTTAGCAAAATCCTGCAACGGGATTAAAAGAAAATACTGGGCTGTAGATATCAAGTGGTTAGACAGGGAAATAGATAGCGGATAGCTGTGAACGATGGGAAACTTTTTCACTTGATTGGCATCAATTAAATTTGAATCGTGATACTTCAAAGTGCTGAGCTCCATTCAGCACCTGGACAAAAATAAGTTTCAGGAATCAGAGCCAGACGGAGGTTTTCAAAGCTAGTTTGTGGTTGGTTAGGCTTTGAAACCATTTGCACAATTATGCAAGCCATTTCCTCCAGGGTGCTTAATTTTGTCCTGACTCAAGCAGAGCTATCTAAAATCAGCATGCAAACAAATAAAACTTAGGCTAAAACAGTATGTCTTTTAATCCTAAAAAGAAAGAATTATGTTTCGTTTAAAATACTGGCAATGTGTATCAGTCCATATGATTATGGAACACTGATACAATGTTTATCACTGCAACAAAATGTCATCTTAAAGAGACAGGAATTATTATTATTATTATTTTAAATTAAAAATATTTAATAATCCAAAAAACAGGATCAATTCATATAAGAATCAACAGTGTATTAATTTTAATACTTTTAATAGTTGCTTTTAATTCAAAAGTAGTTCAAAAATATAATTGTAAAAGTTGGGTCACTGCACTTGTTTTACGCACAAACTGAAAAACAAGTAAAAAAAAATAAACAGCTGTTATTTAAAAAAAACATTCTTTGAAAAAACTTTGACAATGTTGATTCTTAAGTAAATGTATTTTGCTTTAGAGAGTCTTAAGGAGTTTTTTTTTATTTAAAATTAATTTTCTTTGCTTATTGTGTTCAATTAAACCTCCATCTCACTTTGATTTTCATCTTTCAGGATCTCCTTCAGTCCATCACATGGAAGCTCTTCGTCTCCCTCAGCTGTTCCAGTCTGCATTTCACTGGAACTGATACAATATTTTCCTACCTCAATTAGCCAAGGGCCCGTTGACTAATTCCCACTGTTTGTGCACCTGAGAGTTTGGGAGCGGGAGTTGGAAAAAGTGAGAGGGAGAGTCAACGCGGGGCTGTTTGGGCAACGCGGTGGTGTTGATGGACGCTCAGGGCTACGCAGAGGGCAAGGTGGACTGCAGCAAAAGCAATTGCAATATGATCGATGCGTGTTGAGGCGCAGGAGTCCAGCAAATGGGGAACGTTCTCAGAACGTTGGCTAACGTTCTCTAAAACATTCTCTATGTTGTAGTAATGTTAGTAGAACTTTTTTATTGTTTTATATATATTTTATAAAATGTTTTAAAAACATTACAGGATTAAAAAGTTTAAATAGCATTATTATTTGATGAAGCAATAATGTTAATACAACATCCTAGAATGTTCCTAGAACATTCCAAACAACGTTTCTAACGTTTTTGTTACTTAATGGAAACATTATGGAAACGTTCTTATAATCTTAAATTGTTAGCTGGGAAGAAGCTACGCAACTGTGATATATGATTGCCTTGAACAATTTGTGTTTGAAAATCTATTAGGAGATGTGTAACCAGGGCTGTCAAATAAAGCTTTTGTTTTGTTTATATACTGTAAAACTATAATTATTTCCGTTATGAATTTGTTAAATGCAATCATGATACATGCATTCCAAAACAATAAGTTTGTTCAAGAGAGAATTAAATGTTTTCTTTTGGTTGAAATATGTTTTTACTATCACAGACCCTGGAAGGCAATATTGGGAAATTCAGTGAGGCTCATAAATGCAGGATATCTTGCTGTGAAGGGGACCCTCCTTGCTAAAAAGGAACTTAATTCAGAAACAGGAAATGAGAGGATGGTAAGTAAATGTAGAAGCAAATTGCCTCTGAGGGCTGTACAATTTCACCCAGCTGTAGAAGGCACATGCGTTCTAGCTGATCTGACACAGTCTTGGAAAGCAGAAACTCATAAACAATGTCATGCAACAGTTAAAATCTGCACAGTGGCAGACTAGTTAAAACAACTTGTCTGGAAAAAAGTGTGACTCTTTTTGAGTTACGCACACATATGTAAACAAAACAACTGGTTGTCCCACTGTGATCTCTGTGACTCAAAGCTGTTAATACCCAAATTCAAATAAATGGAAAGCCACTGTTTAGAGTAAATGACAAATAATTGATACTGGAAGTATGATAGGAGCTTAGTTTGGATTCTTGGAGCAGTATTTGTGAAATATGGGATTACCTTGATGACAGGCACATCTTTATCACTGTAAACTTTGTAGAAATCAACTGTACATGCTATTTCAAGATGTTCTTCACAAACATGTTGTGTTTTGGCACTTTTAAAAGTGCCCAAAAAAAGTGCCAGTATAAAAAAATTGTTGTAACTCAAAACAATTATGTTGAATACATACCATTCACAATTTGAGACCATATTTGCTTGCAAACTAAACACATAGTTACATCAGAGTTTAACCACCAAACCCTTTTCTGTTTAAAAATTAAGGTCTTGCTGTTCAGTTTTGACAGGTTAATTCCTTCACTGTAAAACTGATACCTGGTTTTATAACCCAGTATTTTGTAGGCCAAACTGCTCACGGTGTCTTACCGCAAAGTTAGAGTGTTTAACAGGGCTTTCACCTTCCAATGAGGTTATTATTTCACTCATTTGGTAGAGATCCTACCTAGCAACACCTTTGTCCATTCAACAAAAAGTCTGACACAAGCATAAATAGAGGAATCCCAAACAATAAAACTACCATAAAAATGTAAATGATAAGAAAGTCATCATAAAACGAAGCCTACAACATAATTATCCCCACTCCCTTTCTGCAGGTACACATAAATGGAAACAAACACGGGGCGTCTACTCACTGTCAGCATAATTCTTCCGGCGGGTGCCATCCACCTTGCCTGTTTTGTCGATGCAGAGGAAGAACTTGTTGGCGGAATAGAGGCGTCGTAGGCGGACGTCACCCTCTAGGTGGTTGTAGCTGCGCGTGTGCCGCTCCAGAGTCCAGGAGCAGTTCGTACCCTGCGCCAGCGCGTGAAGAGGGTCATGCCCCTGTGCAGGTGGGCAAGATCCGAGAGCAGAGCAAGTCAGAAAGAGCAGAGACAGGCATACCAGGGGAATAGGGTAAGGATGAAGTGGTAACCCTGGGAGGGCTGACCAAGTGAAGGTGAGGTCGAAGTGGAGACCAAGGGTGGTGGGTGTCCATTTGCACATGATGGGTCAGACTCCCAAGGTGCACCTTGCACAAGCAGTCGGCATGATGCTGGTTTTCATTGGGCGCTGTGCCTTACACAGACCCTGTTAGCAGAAACATTGGAAAAGGGGGTAACCGATCCTTGCACCAGGAACCATTCAAACAAAGCCAAGTGAATGTGACCAGCTTCAAATGATTAAAGCCAGCAATTTGAGTTTTGGAAGCAGCTTTCAGTGTTTCCAGTCTTGCTTTTCAGAATGTTGAATTTGAACTTCGCAATTCAATTCCAAAGACACGTCTCAATCTTCTTGGATTTTCCTGGAGCCTTCAGGTTAAACTTGACTGAGCTGTGGAAGCCTGTGTCCTGTGTGATGGCTGCACCTTGCAGGGCTCTGTCCTCTCAGCCAGGGGCAGAACAAGGTAAACCGTGAAGCTGTCTGACCTGTGCCTGTGAATGAACTGACTGAATGAGTGTATTTAAATGAGTGTGCGTGAGAGAGAAAGCTTCAAAGAGCGAGTGAAACTACCGAGAGAGAAAGAGAGGGAGAGGATAAGATAGAGGTGGCTGGGAGAGCAAGACTGACAGACTGAACGAGGCAGTAAAGCTGTAAATGGGTGTCTTTCTCTCTCTCTCACTCTCTGTACCTTGGTGTCTGCCTGCTATTTGGTGGAGTGGCTCAGTTCTTTCCTGCATTTTATGCAGGGCAGGGCTTCTTCCATCTGGGGGACTGAGAGTAGATGGGTGGGACCTGGATTATTCATAATCACTTTAAATGAATGTCACTCTCAATATTGTTTTCTTTTTACTGTGCTGTTATTCACTTTAGGAAAATTATCATCCTCACATGTGCCAGTGTCAGGAATTGCTGTATTTGCAAGAATAAAGCTGTATCATTTTCATATCCTGTCTTTATTTTGGCAGGCAAACCAAAATAAATGATATTGCATCACAGGAGATCTCAAATTCATCATCAAGTAAATGACAGGTGATAAATCCACTTAATTTAAAAAGCATGGAACTGAAGCTACGCTCTTTACCACCACTTTAAAAATGGATAAATCTGAGGAACAAATATAGGCAATAACTATACAGCTGTCTGTTTGACCTCCAATGACACTTTATGTTGGCACCCAATTCACATTTTTCATCTGCTTCTTACCTGAATATTACTGCTAAGTATTTTCAGGAACAGCTAGTGCAACATTTTCCAACAGGTCAAAATAAAATTTGTACAACTTCTCTGCTGATACGTATTAATGATGTTGAGTTTTACTTTACAAAATGGCACTTAAAAGCACATTTTGTCCAAAGCTAAACGTACCTAATACAGGTCCACAAGGTGACATCTTAATGAAACCATAATGAAAATGTCCCTACCACCTGTGTTCCTGCACAATAGCTATTCTTTTAAAACGCTACATCTTACGAATAATGTGCACATAAAAACTAAAGTGTATTTTGGCTTAGGTGAAGCACTAGCCCCTTTTCAAAGACTAATAGTTTTAATGATGTGTGCAGCCTTGGGCAGAGGAGGAGGGTCAGGGGGTGAAAATGATCTTGAGGTGTGTGTTTTACCGGGAAGAGTCACAGTTACTTCACACTATGTAGCTAGTTAACTAACAGGTCTCTGAAGCTTTAGCACTCATACTTGGCCTATAAAAGCATGTGGAGACAGCAGTCTGCAGCCTTTCAGCTTCCTGCAGTCATTCCCGTCTGCTTGGTCATACTGGCCTTTGGGTTTCTTGCTGCTGTACTTCAAAGCCTCATCAATTTGGACCACATACATCATAGTCCATCACCCCAATTAAACTGAACTGAAATTGACCCCCCACCTGTGTCAGGCTTAATTTCTCAATTCATACCTTTATGTTCTGCAAAATATGGGATAACACAAAAAAGATAACATACTTCAGGCCTGTGTCTACTTTGTTCTATGTACCCAATTTATGTATCACATCATATCTCTACAGTTACTTATTGTTGTGACTTTCAAGCATGTTTTTCTAAGACGTTGTTTGCTGACTGCATTTAAAGTGCCCTTTCATGCAGACAATCTTGTTCCCCTCCAGCGCACCCAACCACCCCGGAAGTCCAGAACATCAAACTCCCACCCCCCACTTCCCTGAAAATTGATAGTAATTAGAATCCTTTGGGGCAACGTAAGATGTTTCACTTAGATGTTTGCCTGCACTGGGATCAAGAACAAAGTTCTGTCCCATATGAATGTCAGATGTGGTGATAAACGTGCTTGGGCTACCATGTGGATGCTGGTATCTCCTTCATTTAGGACACAAATGCACAACTGCCATGATCAGAATTTCTTTCTATCTATCTATCTATCTATCTATCTATCTATCTATCTATCTATCTATCTATCTATCTATCTATCTATCTATCTATCTATCTATCTATCTATCTATCTATCTATCTATCTATCTATCTATCTATCTATCTATCTATCTATCTATCTATCTATCTATCTATCTATCTATAAGGTAACTAATTCAACACATCATTGGCCATCAATGGGCCTCTTCTTAACTTTCAATAATATGTCGGTTGCGCCCTGAGCTGAGAAAATCTGTGCGGCCGTGTGGGATGTTCACTGGCGAAAGGAACCTAATCTTTCCCAGCAGGACTCCATCAACTCTGGAAGTGTATGAATGGAGATAATATCTCAGTAATGAGGCCTGTTTTGTACCATCAAAGTTCTCCAGAAGGGCCTGAAACCTGACCTCCCTCTTTGCGCTGTTGATCTCCCCCTAATAGCTCCCATTATTAATTGTTTTCTCTCTCTTGCTAACATACTGACTCTCTTCCAATGCTCCTCCATCATCCACCCCTCCCTCTCTCCCTCTTTCACTCTCAGCCATTTTGACGTTTAACCAATATTACATGGCATCATTCTGCAAACCCATTTTTAATAACTACTTAAACTACTTTTTTATTGGCTTTTATTTGAAACTAATATTGTGGCTAATATACTTTCTGTTTCACAATTATTTCCTTAAAGCTGCAATCTGTAACTTTTGCCTCTCTACTGCCGTCTCTGTTTGAAACATAAAATTGCAGGTTACTTAACATACTTTTCATTAGGTATGTTGAAGTCAAATGAAGCCAAACTGTCATTTCCCAGGTAATCAGACCCAACAACTCACATTATAGATCATTATTATAAACTTACCATTGAAAATCAATTTTTGTACACTGCTCAATAACGGGTTTTGTTCATTTTTAACCCCAAGAAGTTAAGGATTTCAGCTTTAAAATCATAAGAATAACATGAAAGTATGGAATCACTTATACAGTAGCTCAAAAATGTTACGCAACCCAACTCTGAAACACTCATTTCAGCCACAGACTTCCCGCTAGATTCCTCCAACGCAGGTGGCCGAGATAACCAGAGTGCCACACTGTGCGGTCGCTGCATAAACATCCGTTTCTAATTCAAGATCTGTCTGCTGCCGCCACAACTGGAGATCAATCTACAACAGGCCCATTTACATTTCCTGCTTCGTGACCATTGTCTATTGTAGCCGAAATCGCTGATAAATTGGTAGTCTATCTGATCGACAGCTTGAGTCTTTATCGTTTCGGGATAGTTGACTAAGATTTGAGTGAGATAAGACACGCTGTTCCTTTTTTTGTGTCAATGCGATTGGTGGACATCATTCAATCTTTCAAACGCTCCAGATAATCTTGTTAGCGCTAATCGCAGATACAACTTGCATATGTGGGACATGTTTGCCACTAACTGCAGTATTATATCTATATTATATAAATCTATATGTATATCCAGTGGCACAGTTCCCAGCTAACAATTTTAGGTTGTAAGAACGTTCCCCTAATGTTTCCATTAGCACATAACATTAAAAATGATTATTGAAGGTTCTGGGAATGTTCAAAGCGTCTGTTTTTTAGACATTGTATAAACGTTATTGCTTGGTTAAGGTTTTTTAACTGTTCCACTATCTATTAAAGAATAAAGTTTGATATATATATTATGTATAACATTAGAAAAACATTCTACTATTGTTACTGCAAGCATTTTTTTGATCATTTCAAGAGAACTTTTACAGAGGGTTAGCCAACATTCTGAGAACGTTCCCTGTTTAGCTGGGATGTTATTTTTGAGACTTTTATGAATATTGACTGTGAATTATTGGTATTGACAGGTGTGGAGACATTTTCAAAATAGCTTGCACGAGGGTATTCCAACCTTCAGTGTGTGGTTGTAAATTACACCAGGCATAGGTATATTTAAACTACTGAAAAGCGACTAAATTCTGAGCAAGGTTTTTCCCCTTTCTAGCATTTTTCATGTTTACTTTTATAGAAGTCTAAGCTCGAAGCATTATCATAAACATATTTATGACCGCCACCTAGTCGCACAATGCATTGTCCGATCAGGTGAACATTTTGAAAGCAGCAGTTTTTCCAAAAAACAAAGAAGTACCCCCTTTCTATAGGTGTGCAGAGAAGTCTGAATATCAAAGCCCCAGAGAATGGCAGCCTTGTCCTGTCTGGAGTTATTTTCAGGGTCTTGAATAGCTCTCTTCTCTCCTTTTGTTGACAGGCAGTCACCCAGTAATGACTGTCACACCAGAGTTTGAAACATCAAATGGGTCTGTCGGAGAAGGGGACCCTGTGAACCATGGCGAAGGACACCCTCTGATCTCCACCTACCAGCCTCACACACAACTCATTGCGATCACTGCCACCATAGGAACTGAAAGGATGTCCGGGGTAATGCA
>JAZGTK010012431.1:0-14939 GCA_036877625.1 Ambastaia sidthimunki
AGAAGGAAATAAGCAAGTGAGAGGATTGAAAGCACGGCTGAAGAGACATTCACAAAGACATAAACTACAGTGGAAGCACTGGTGTCCTGTTTGAGTCATCCTGGAGAAAACTTTCCACAAACCCTCAATCTTTCTCTTTTATCAAACAGAGGAGTGTTCATTCATCCGTTTTAACTGATGCAGTCCAGTCATCCAATCATATCAGATACGATGAACAATTAGCAGTTTATTTCAGCCAGCTCATTGAAATCACACTGGAAGGCATCTACATTGTGCTACAGACTGATCATGTAACAAAGTCTGGTTCCATGTTAAAGGTGTACATATTTGTATTCATCCATCCTACTGTGTAGATTCCCTGTACAGTTAGATCACAATTGCTTTTGCTAGCGGGTCAACCAACAGTCTCTTCCTCCCAAAACAACAGTCAGTAGTAAATGTGGGTAAATCCTCATTTTTGCCTAAATTTACATTTTAGGTGTTTTTTAACAGTTGTGGGAAATGTTCAGAATATTGAAAACCCAGTTTATATTGTCAAAAACATGCCCAAGATCTCTGCATACAGTGTTATGCAGTTGTGTAATGTCCTGAAAAAAAACATTACACTGTGTGTATTTTGGATTGCAAAATAATATGAATGGTCAGTTCTTTATATTTTAGATTTAGTTTTCAATGAAGTGAGGTATATTTGTGTGAAATGTCTATATAGTTCTATCTGAACATGCATTGTTTATAAAACAAGGGTATTTGTCAGTAGCTTTGATCTGGATCAACAGCAGATACTGTCATGTCTCCAGAGAGGCCCAATTCAAGTATTGTGACACCGAAGGCCTCAGTTTAAGTGCTTTATGGTCCTGTGCTCTCAAAAAATGAAACGTCATACTGTTCACAACATCAGTGTTGCCATGACTGTCATTACTTCCACCCTGAGCCCTGGTTAGTTTTCCTAGTGTATCTGTAAATTGTACATTTTCAATATAAAATGCTTTCTTTTGTACAACCTAGAAATGATGTACTACTTTCCCTTTTAATGGAAAACTGTTCTAAACTTTTCTTCAGTGAACTTACGGGAAAAAAGTCCCTTTTTCAGAAAAAAATAAATATGTAATCATGAACTGCAGGAGTGTTTTATTGATTTTTTTTTTTATGTTTACATAACTCTTTACCTGTATAAATTATGTAGTTAAGCACAACAAACCATGTAGAAAACATGGATTTTCTTCAGTCTTTTTCTAAAAGTAACCACAGATGTTGTGAAGTGCTGTGAAAGCAGCATCAAGCAAAGATTCACAAGGGAATGTTAGCATGTTTTTTCCAGGGATTCGTTTGTGTCTTGCTGGCAAGAACCTCAAGGTCTCTACAGATCCTCTTGCGTGTAGTTGCGTGTAGTAGTCCACAAAGCCTGTGTATTAAAACCAGATACCTATAAATATCAGAAGATCAGAAACTGAGCAACAGTTCAATGTAGTGTTTTATGTTCTGCAATCAAATGGCCCAGTTCAGATCATTCATGAGTCTGTGCACCTCTGACAGCAGCCGGGAAGGGGTTGGAAAACTTCTCAATGTATTCAGCCTCAGCTTGGTTCTCCTTTTTCTGAAGATGATTTGAACGGCACCCTTAAAAATAAATTTGACATTATTACATTAATAGCATGATTCAACATGTCACTAAATCATGACTTTAACTGCTTGACCAAGAGTTTAATTCTTCATTAAAGTTTCATTTAAAAAATATTGAACTGAAGGCAATGTAAGGCTATAAATGATCATGAATGTTGAGGACATGTGTCTGTGCACCATCTGTTATTCAGCTCAGTGTTTGAGACTCCAGCATCAAAATGAAACCAGCAGAAGGAAAATTAACAAAGCATAGTGATAATTGCTTTAGTGTAACTGTATATCATCAGCAATACCAGGCATGTCTCAGTGTTGTGACACTGTGTTTGTGGTTACAAGATAAAGCATTTAACTTTTATTAATGCCTGCTATAACAAATGTTTTATATGTGGCATCAATATTCATGGATTGAAATAATGCTATTTGTTAATACACAAAAACTGATTTAGCCAAAATTATCCTGGGATTTAGATCTTTGGATCTCTATGCTGTCAAATGCCTCCTGTGGAAAGCTATTTTTTTAGATGTTCGCTTTAGCCTTGTCACTCAATAAGTTTTCAGGTTTACCTTTGCACCCATCACTGCAACTTCAGCAGTTAGCCAAGCATCTCCCCTTAAATGTTTGGAGCTCATCACATCATAAGCACCTTCATAAGCCTACAGGCGGAGACAGTATTTAGTACACAAGCAAGTTAAGACCCCAACCCCATACGCTCCCCTTCATCTGCTTTCCACCTTCCTAGTGATGACAGTGATTTCTGGAATTGTCTCCTCTGCATACGCAAACAGCAGTTTGGCTCCATGTCTGATGATGCCTCCATACTCCTGAGCCGTGCCTGTTACATCACAACATTTTCTTTCTTTACCTTCTATGAATGTTTTGCAAACACACATAAAGAAGAGCAAGTAAAAACGATACACACAATGTTGTATCTGTAAACATTTGTGATTTGAAAACAACAGATCTCCAATAACAATGACAACGTTTTCATACTGTATGCAGTTTACAGACCTTATTATGATCTGCCTGCATGCCAAAGTTAGCACAACGATGTTCAACAGACATGCTTATATTCCACGAATGAATCTGGGTCGAGCAAAAGCTCCACTCTCTCTCTCTCTCTCTCTCGCTGTCAGTTTACCCTAAACAATTATTCATAATCAGTCTTCAACACCCATGATTTTAAATGCAGGATTTTGCAATTATTCAACCCTTTTGTGCTGAGCATCTATTCTCATCTGTCCTCCTCTAGCAAGCGCTGCCTCTTTTTCTATATTCTCTCCTGCACAGACATTTGGCTATTTACCATCCTGCATTTTACAGCTTTTTCGACTGGGTAATTGCCCCTGCAACTGCCCCATTGGAATGTTTTAAATGTTTAGACCATTTAATAGTCCTAGACCACTTCGCATTAACGTGTAAGTCGCCATTCCTGCTACGGAGGTCACAGGGCTGCATGCGTTGAGGAACCAGTCCGTGTCTTTAGCCAATCACAACAACCATCAACTTTTTACAGCGTGCTTATTGGAGCGGGTGTGACTAAGAGAACCAATTACTGTGGAGATGTGCGTAGTTTAGCAAACTTGAGAAATGTAGTTAATAATAAATGTCAAAAATTATAAACAACATTTACCGAGATTACAGCAGATTCCTGACGTTTGAGGATTTTTTCGTTTCTTTCCTGCAAAATTAACAGAGAAATATGCAGGATTTAGGTTGAAATTGAGACAACATTGGTAATCGCCATTTATTGGATAATGCCAAATGTTCAAATTCTTATTACACAGTGTATTACATAACCACACAGTTTTTTGCGTTACTGTGTTACAGACTCTGTTAAAATACTCCCATTGTGTTATTTCAGTTTTGCAATTTACTGTGATTTTTATTAATTTAACACATTTGTAGTAAAAATTTTTAGTAACAAATTTTTGCAAGATCCCAAAAAAAACACATTACGTGAACATGTGGACAGAATAAATATTCTAATAATATAAAAATAGAACAAAATTTCTTTATTTTTTGCTAATGATACAATTTTGGAACAGATTCCATTGTAACAGTAATGATCTAGGAATGTACCTCAAAAAACCTCCTGCTTCAGGATCTCCAAAGGTTGCGTGTAATTTATACAGTCAGTCAAAAGGGGGCAGTAGTCACAGCAGCCCGTGTTTGAATTGAGGCGCTCTTTACTCATGTTTGGTATTGTCTCTTAGGATGCAAAAGTTAACAGTGGAACAACAACCATTGCTCTTGTGGAATTGTGTTGTGGAGAGAACTGAACTAAATGCTATACAGACGTATCCCTTAAACGGGAGATTATTGGACTGATCAGTGAAAGAAAAGCGCGCCCATATTACAAAACACGAAGAAAAGTGTTCACAATATTAGCTAGCAAACGAGCTAACAAGCGTTTAGCGAATTGTGTTGTCTGTTGTTCGACCCAGGTCCACATCTAAGCGCTGTCACAGACCTGGACTTTTTTAAGGATTGTAATATATGGGTTTTCTTTTTTTAATTATTTCATATATTATTTCGCACTGATAACAAGTCGAGCTGCAATCTCGTGCTAACGGCAGTGAATCGCGAGGCCTGTTGTGTTGTGAAGTAAAGATGCTGTTTAACATCTTTATCGTGCGTGTTTAATCACAAAACAACAGCCCTCCGCAATTTGGGGTAATGAGGGTCTCACACGTGAAAAGTAAGAATTGAGTTTAGACTATAACCTGCGATTAAACGCTGTAAGAACCTATACAAGAGCTTGTTTTCACCGAGTGATCAACAACTGTAACAAATGAAGTGTTGACATGTTAAGAGGCATCAAACCGGGATTCCCGTTTGCGAGTCATGTCATCTTGCACTCTTTGTTTGTGGAGTTGGGTGAAGCCTGGTTGATTGTATTCTCACAGCTATTCTGCATTGGGAATCTCCTTTATTTCGTGGACAAGCAGCGGCCTCGCTCTGCATAGCCGATCAGCCCGCTACTCTCGCCGTGTTATTGACTGAAGTCGCTAAGATGAACCCGGTAAACGCCACCGCGCTGTACGTGTCGGCGTGTCGCTCTCTCCTGCAGTGCGATGCGCAAAATCCTGCATCGTACGGTGGATTGTTTAACGTACTGATCTTCTTCAGAGACTCTCTCTCCTGCCTGGCATGTGGTAAGTATCATTAAATGACTGTATGGGTTGTACTGTTGTTTGTTTAAATAAACAAATTGCGTTTGTTTTTGTCTAGGGAATTTGCTTCAGGATCCAATCGCTCCTCAAAATTCGTCCTGCCAGCACTATGTTTGCAAAGGTTGCAAAGGCAAAAAGATGCTATTGAAGCCATCGTGCAGCTGGTGTAAAGACTACGAGCAATTTGCAGAGAATAAGCAGCTTAAAATACTGGTTGACTGCTATAGGAATCTCTGCGAGTACGTCTCGGTGTGCATCACAACTGAGCCGAGCGCCTTGGGGGTCAAAGGTTATCCTGAGGTGAAGAAGATGTTGGAGGAAGTGTTAGGTGTAAAAGAAGAACAGGAACAGATCAGCGTTAATGATGCCCTCAGCCCTGTCAAAGACGCTTTGAAAACTTCTCTCCTTAAAACAGAGACAGACACCTCCAAAACGTCTGCTTACATGAACATGACAGGCTGTGAACATTTAGTGGACAAACCTTTGGCAGAAACTAAACTAGAGGCACCCAAGCCAGCCACTGTCACTGTGTGTGAACCTCTAAATTCTAAAGAACTAAACACAGACACTGTAAAAGGCCCAGACAGCAATGTGAATCAGGTGAGTGGCAATAAGCTGCCATCTGTTAGGAAAACAAGCATTTTGGAGAGCCCTGAATCGGACATTGTGAGCAAAGACCGCACTCGTGCCAAACAGCACAAGCCTGCAGTATCGTGTGGACAGACTAAAACAGCAGCAGAGCCATGTCAGCAGTCATCGCAGTCCCAGGCGAGCGGTGCCCTTGCACCAGGCAACCCACAGCAGCCTCAGATGGGCATGTCGTGTCTGGCTGCGTCCCACAGGAAAGTGCAACTGAGTCGAAAGCGTTCTCGCTCTGAGAGTGACAGTGAGATGCTCCAGCCTCTGCCCATCGCTAGCCTCATCCAGAGGCCCTCAGTAGCAGCCACAGCATCACCGAAGGCAGCGTGTGAACCTAAGGCCCCCTCGTCACCTGCTGTTGTGGTCGCTAATGGAGGCGTCCTGAAGGTCAACAAGGCCGTGTTGGATTTGACTAAGAACATACAGGTAAATACAGAACTGGGTAATAAGAAGGTTCAGTCTAAGAGTAAAGTGGCTGCCCCCAAGTCAAGAGGCAAGGCGAGGGACAGGGTGCTCCCTGCTAATATGTTACCAGGACAGCCCACCAAAGTTGTATACAAAAAGACACAAGAGAAGAAGGGTTGCAAATGCGGGAGAGCAACTCAGAATCCAAGTGTTCTTACCTGCAGGGGTCAGAGATGTCCCTGCTACTCCAACCGAAAGGCCTGTTTGGACTGCATCTGCAGGGGCTGTCAAAACTCATACATGGCTAACGGAGAGAAGAAGCTGGAGGCGTTTGCCGTGCCGGAGAAAGCTCTGGAGCAGACGAGGCTCACTTTGGGCATCAACCTCACCAGTATTTCAGTTAGAAATGCTGGCTCCAACACTGGAGTTCTCAGCCTTTCTGCAGGCTCCCCTATGGCCTCTTTCCTCTCTTCCAGTGCTGATGAGGACCAAAATTTTGAGGATGCTCTTGAAATGCATTTTGACTGTTGATAGCTGCCCTGCTACTGATATCTCTCTCCTGAGAGGGTGCAACTTTAAAGCCGCCATGGTTGATTCCTAGTTTAGTCTGACAGAAATGTTTACCAAAACTCTTGTCTGTAATTTTCATGTTCAGCTCCTACCATCACACACACTGCTGTAATGAAGTTACTGTGAAGCTAAGTGTTATGACATTTTTAGTTGTTTCTGTTTTGAAGGAACTGCTAACTTCTCTTTGTGGCTGTTATATGTACACAGAACTAAACATGGTGAAATTATAAGTCATATTAACAAATGTCAATGTTCAGTAACCTTCACCTTAAGAAGAGTTTTTGGTTGATCAATCAGCTAACAGTGTAACTCATCATAAACAGTCCCAAAGCTGTTAGTTAATTAACATGCTGAAATTTAGTTACAGTCTGCTGTGACATTTTGTTGTGATGACTCAAACGTATTTTAAAATACATGTTGCTTCAAAATGTTCATTGAGGGTAAAATTGCACACAGTTATACATTATCTGTGTTATGTACCAGAAGTCTCACACAAAAACAATAATATATTCATGGTAAAAAATGTAGCACTTAGTCCCAATAGTGATAATGGTATAAAACCTTGTACTAGTTGACATCACGTCTTGCGTTATCCCATTTTGTACAACTGTTAAATTTTGGTTAGTGTATTCCAGTCAGGAGATAAATGTATATATTTTTGTTCAATAGATGGAACCTTAGTTCTCTGTGTGAGTTGATATAGCCTCACCTATTCAGGTAGTGCCGTGTCACTTTTTTAAAAATTAATGTTTAGAAAAATGTTGAATGTTTGAAAGAATGGCTGCCCAGATGATCGAGTTTAAACTCTGCATGTGTTGTAGCAGGAGGTTTTGATTTCATAGAGGTGAAGCACAAATATGTTTCTCCACCTTTAAAGAAATAGTATTTTTACATTTATTAAAGTTCATGTGTCTAGCCAGCTGATTAATTTCACCTCCACTGTTGTTAGTTTTGCCAGAGCTGGTACTTAACAGTACAATATCTACAAAGATTTCTAAAACACCTGAATGTAATTGTGTTCAGTATGTTGCCTGCGAATGTATTTATAGCAGTGATGTTTTTCAAGCAATATGAGAATCATTCATGAACAATTATGTTTAAACCCTTTACTCAGAAAAAGGCATCATATTTGTTTTGCTGAAACTGTAAACGTGTATTTTTAAAATGGTTTTCATTTAAACATTTCCATGAGCACCTTTTTAGCACCTGTTGATGCCTCAGTATAAGGCTCCAATTAGTCGTGTTGTCTTGCAGTTGTGATTCCTGATCTAGGGACCAAAACTAGAAAAACATGTTGAGAAAGGTCAGAGAACATCTTTACTGTTACCCTGCACTGTTTAATGTCTTATATAATGAAATCGAGTAGGCAGTGCGTCATCAGTATCTAAAAATATGCTTGAAAACACTATCAGTAGGGCTTTGACCAAATATTGAAAATTTTAGTCAAGTCTTGGATCTTAGTGGGATATTGTGTTGTACTTTGAAATCCTATAGTTTGGTAGTGTTGTTATTTTCCTCTTTTTGCTTTTCAATGGTCATTACTTGAACTTAGATTATAGTGTCTTGATTTTGAATTCTTGGAGAACGAGAACCTCTTATTGATGGTTTGTTCACTGCCACATTTATGACAATTGCAACAAGCAACAAAATAAATTATAGTTTTTTATTTCTTGTTTTTCAAAACAAAGTGTGTCGTGTCATGTTTTGTGTGTATTAGGTTTAACCCTGCACAAATTGCTTGACTGTTACTCTTTTGGTAAACGTGGCTTGCGTTTTAGTGCACTCTGCTCAGTTACTTTATCACTTTGGCCGCTAGAGGGCCACATTGTAACTGTATTGATAGTTATTGCAGGATCTCAAAAAATGTCTAAAATTACAGGTTTTAAAGAAAACCCTTAAACCCAGTTTTTTGTATTATAATATTTTATTTTTCCATTAATGTAGCTTCGGCTCAGTACTATTTATGTTCACTTCCACCAAACCCCTTTCATAGAACTCCATTCTCATTAACATACTTATGAAAGGAACATAAAAACAGCTGAGTTGTTTTAGTGTCAGTCAAAATTATAGCCATTTTATTTTTCAAAGATTAGTAGATGAAATATATGAAATATTAAATTCCAACTGGTTTGACTGGTATGTTTCACAGTATAAATGTACTACAAATTTAGGAGTAAACTGGAAGTCCAACAAAAGTATTATGTATTTCATTGTGAGGTACAGCTTTGTTGATAACACTAGATGCACAGAAATGGAAGCATCATTTAAATTGACAAGAATCTTAATAGCTTAATAATGAATAAACGAAAACTAAAAAGTGAGTTTAAATGAGCACACACTTGAATGGATCATTTGTAAAAGAACACACTGTTAGAAATAACCTGAAAGCAATAATAACTTCTAATGATGCCAGAGCATTATTTACAAAACTCATGCCTAATTAAAATGAGTCTGTAAACCACTTCACCCCATCTAAAAAACTGAGTCATATCACAAATGATAACAGCTCAGCTGCAGTCCGTAATGAACAAAGACCTGCATGCTAATATCAACATCTGCTCTCCTGTTTCCTGTATGTAACAATTAACATTCAGATCAATAAACTACAAATTTTTATCATGCCAAGCAATATAATTCTGCACTGCCCTTATTCCCACAGAGAAGTAGCTGGGCCAGAATCCAAATCTTACACATTCATGGAAACCATCTTCATAATGGTCATTTGTGACAGAGAGACCTGCCAGCTCCAGCATGTGTGCATACATGTTCCCACCATCCCTCAAGACATCATGCTTACCGGTCAGAATGTATGCATGCGGCACACAGTAACAGTGCAGCTCTTGCATCCAATAATGCTGGTACCTCCTTTAAGATGCTGGGAGACCCAGTTATTGGAACAACAGCCTTATAGTGTTTAATCATTCGTTTGAAGAGGAGACTGATCCAGTCAAGCTTTAAACGGTTCAAGGACAGCTGGTTTGGTCCTGGGCTGTGTGGTTATTAATAAGAAAGGAAGTAAATGAGGTCAAGGTCGGCACCTAGATAGACTCCAACCGGAAACAAGCCATTAGTTCGCAATATAAGACGGGAACATTTTGGTTCTGCTGATTGGAAGCTATGTTGAAGTCTAAAGCCAGGAGATAAGGGACCTAAACTTTGAACTTTACAGAGACACTGTCGTCTGTTCCAATCTATTGAGAGAAAAAAATATATACCATAAAACAATGACTTTAAGTTACACATCATAATCAGCCAATCAAATCTGTCCTTTTTCCACACCACCTAGTGGAATGTTTAAATGAGGTACTCACCATCCACACAAATCCCTGAAATGTTGCATCCAACACCATCAGTTTCCATGGCTCTGAAATTTGCCCAAGCAGTTAGATGTAGATGAAATAGGCAACAGCAATGGCTAATAACAAAGTAAGAGTTGAAGTTAAACAATTGTACAATGTTTTTTTGAAGTTACTGTAACTTCCTGTGGATTATAATATAGCATTCTGGAAAATGTTGTCCCTAAGCTTTAACAATTTTAACTGTACATTACTGTACTTAGAAAGTCAATGCAATACTACTACTTAATGAGTATTAACTTTCATTAATATTTTTATTTTGATCAATTTAATTGATAAGGTCTTTGAGGAAAGAAATTTTGATTAAAATCACATCAACATTGTCATTTCACGTTCTAATGCAAATGTTTTACGTTTATATGAAATCCTATTTATATGAATATATTAAACTGCATAAAAAGACGATGCTCCGTGGCAACAGGTGAAACCTACGAACACCTTTAGTAGTCATTTCAAATGTCCACCACTAGAGGTCGATGTTGCACCGAGAAAAACCCTCGTATTGCGGTTTAGATCATTTGTTTGGTCAGATGTATATTTTTTATATTTTTATATAAACAGATTTGAAATAATAAAAATAACAAGATAACTACACAAGTGGTATTGAATCTATCTAGTCTGTCTGCAGTATAAAAGGGCATTAAGAGTTTCTTAAAGCGGCAATTAATAACGTTTGACTCTCTATCGCCAAATCTGTTTGAAACATAAAACTGCAGGTTCCTTTACATTCTTTTATTTACATCTGTCGAAGCCAAACTTACGTTTACAAAGTGACATATACAGACAGTACAGTAATGACACAACAGTAGTAATACAGCAGTAATATAGCAGTCTCCTACTAAGTGCAAAGTGCTTTTCCAAATGTATCTGATGTTCCATTCATTACTGCTGATGAAATGGATTGTGCCATTAAAATTACATATTGGCACATGCCAAGTGAGCAAAGGCTCTTTTGAGTAGAAAACCAGACATGTTCTAATGGTAGGTTTGAGATTTACCATAACCACTCTTGACCACAGTCAATGCATGCAACGTATGTGCGTTTAGCTGTTCTGTCCAAATGATCCCTGGCCATTTAAAATGTTAGTTACTTCTGTGCAGTGATTACTGTAATTGGAAAAAGACTGTGGCTAGCTGACTGCAGTACTGCTAAGTCAGGGTAAAAGAGCACCGGGGGTTTCTATCATATGTTTGACTTATTTTCTGCCACGTTTCCTTATATTATTAGACAAAAGGTATGTCTACAGTTTTACTTTTGTAAAATTATAACTATCTACTGAAGAGAAATCGCAAGCATGTCAGTTTCAACAGGGACATATACACTGAACTGATAGAGCTGTTAGCAAACTGCCAGTGTGGTAAAAGTAATTTAATTTCTTTTTTTCTCAGACATGTTGAACATTGTAGCATAGCTACAGCAGGATAAGTAGCACTGCCATGCTAACATCTATATGAGATAATACAAATTATGATGGCCAGTTTTTCTTTGGCCTAGCTACTGTAGCAAATGACTTTGAATATGGCATTGAATATGGGTATATTATATGAGTATATTGCTGTTAGCCTGTGGCTCAAATAACTATAACAAATCAGAGTGAAATATAACATTGCTAAATGAAACCATCTGTGGTGTGAAAATAACTATAATGAGACCAATACTTCCTGACTATGGGATTACAGAAAGGTTTAAAAGATTAAAAGCCGGAATGACGCTAAGCACGTTCTGACTGGATTTAAACAGTCATCATGCTGTTACAAACAAACACAGCTAATTTTCCTTTGTCAAAGACATTACATCATTTGTGTGTGGTCATTTATAAGTTAGAACTCTGATTAATGATGACAAGATTTCAATAAGCTTGAAAAGTCCATCAGCTGTAATCATTTCTGGTGACATTTATGCATAAAAATGGTCATTTTCAATCCATCATCCATCATCATACCAAACTTAACCTGGTTTACCTTGGCTAAAACTTGGATATACCAGCTAATCATCATAATTAAGCTTCAACCAGCTAAATGCAATACTGTTCAAAGTTAAAATGTTTAACTGTTATCTTAAGGAACTACCCAACCCTAAAACCCTGAGTTTTATAATGGCAAAAAATGTAGCCACATATATAGCCAAAAATACATTTTATGCAGCAACAAAAAAATAGTTTAATGAAAGTAAAAATATAAAGTGTGACCATTTCTAAATTGGTTCTGTTTCATATTTTTTAAATATAAAAATGAAAATTAAAGTGTTTCTTACCACCCTATTTAGATAAATTGTTCTGTTCACATATATGGTGAATCCATAATAAAATGGCAGTGGCATTATCTCTTTTTGTAGAAGAGGCTCTTCTGACTCTGAAGACATGAGTGTCAGATATCTCTACTGAGACCTAAGGCAGTGTTGGATGCTGGAGATCTTAAAGCTGTATTTCCCTGGTTTATTCCATTCATATCCTGTTCTCAGACAAGGTTGCCGAGTTCTTGCTGGTTAAGGGAGCAGCAAGGGGACAGTGAACCATTCAGGTTCTGTGGTCCAAAATGTGCTCAGTGTTGACAGGTTGAATGATATAAATATTTTTGTGTTGAAAAGATACAGTTGATTTTTTGCTGTTCGTGTCAGGATCTTAAAGGTATAGTTCACCCAAAAAACAAAATTCTGAAATTATTTACACATTTGCTTTCTTTCTTCTGTGGAACACAAGACAATTATTTAAAAAAATTTTTATTGAAGAATATTTACACTTTCTTCCTATTCAATAAAGTCTGAGGCTGTCTGTCAATAATATTCTCTTTTTGTGTTCTACAGAAGAACAAATATACATTTTTGGATGTATGCAACAATATGAGGATGACTAAATGATGACAGATTTTAGGTTGAAGCATTGAATAAAGGAGACATGTTTTAATGAAACTTGAACATTTTAATTAATTCACTGATAAGAGTAAAAGTAAAAATTATGTGTGTCTTTGCCAAAACATCTTTGCCAAGTAAATGAACTGTTAGAATGTGTTAAAGTATGATAAAATAAATGTTTATTTAGTAGTCATATTATTTTAATATTAAACTTTAAATAAAAACACAAATCAATGAAATAACATTATATTACATTACATTAAATAACATTATTTAGTATAGCATATTTGGGTGATCATTGATTTCTGACAAGAACACACAAGGCATAAAGTTTACAAAACTAACATAAAACTGTTTAGTAGGAAACATTTTTAAAAATCACATATAATTGCTGCATCACAATACAATGTTTTTTAAATGAATAATTTTTAAAATCACATAGCATATAATAGAAATCACAGAAATAACAACTCACTAAAGACTCACACTTGCTTTAGTAAAATCTGATAATGGATGTTGGCAAAGCAAATCCAAGGAGAAACCCATGAGAAAAGATGTGAGACGGCTGGAGATAAAAAGCTCTAAATAATTCATCTCACATGGTGTTACTTGGATCAGTAACAACAATCCTCTGATCAGCTTGTTGAAGTAACAGGAGGCTGATTTTCCCATATGTATCTTTTATACACCCTGTACGAGACTCAGATTGTTTTACTCACAATGACATCATCTCTCATCATGTTCCTCTGGGCTGGAGCTGCACTGTTGGCCTCAATCACCACGGAAACATTTGCCAACTTTCATTTACTGCAGCTATCTGAGAGGAGAGAGGGCAGATGAAGTCACAGAAAGTCCTTAAAAGTCAAAAGACTCCTTTGTCCAGGACCTTACTGTGCTAATCCAAAACAGAGGGACTTTAATGAGTTTTTGAGATTAAAGTTCTTTGATACCCCTATCAGCAGCTTTGAGAGCCACCACGCTCTCCTGTCCCAAGAGGAATCAAATGTAAGGTCTGAGCCTCATACAAATAACTATGGTCCCAGCATTGTTTAATGAGGAATTTGTTATAGAAGCAGGAATTCGATTGCCTGGCTGACACAATGCGTTTAGCTGTAAACAGCATGGCCTTGATATCCAGATGGGCAGTTGTTTGGTCACTGTACGTGCAGGAGACAGTTTCCATAGCACCAGGATTCCTCAATAATACACCGAATGAAGGGACCATGGAGACTTTGACTGAAAATAGGTTAAAGATGCAAATTAATTCTGAAAATGAACTGTAAAGCTTGAAGTACGATATTCGGTCATGGTGGTTTATTTCATTAAGAATAGGCAAAAATCATGTAGTAGCTTCTAAAGGTTCTCAAAGGTTCAGCTCAGAGAAATTTGAGTGGTGTCAGAGCAACGTGAAAAACATGTAGAAATAACCTGCAGGCATCAGAACCAAGCCACGCTAACCTGCACCTGTATTCATATTAGCCTGTCACGACTAACCTGTACAAACAGGTATTTCATATTTCCATACATATGTTGACTTTAAGTATCTTAACTATTACCATAAAAGCCCTAAAAATGAAGAGGAATCAGTTAAGCAAATTGCCTAAAAATCTCATACGCCACAAGCACAGATAAATGAGGTGATATACCGACATATATGAGGCGATATACAGACATCATTCCAGTTATCTTGTATTAAATGCATGTGCTCTTCAAGCGTTGCTTGGCCACTCAATTTAGATTGCCAAAAATAACTGTTTTATAAATAGCAGTGTATCTCTTTATAAAATATCAAAGATTTATGTGTTTTATGTTTAAAATGCTTGCTTTCAAATGCAGTCAGCAGTGGAGGTTAAACAAAAGATTCTGGAGCTAGCCAAACTCAAACAAAACATTTTCATTAATGTCTTTGTGAATGTTTTTATTGTTTTCTACCTTAGGTTTCAGAATTCATCCTGAAAGGTTTCTGTCAGAAGGGTTTACTTTATTGCTTTTGTCTCAAGCCAAAGAAACATCAGATCGTCAGGGCAATAAAATCTCCCCTTTGCACCATCTGCTTTTATTTTACCAGTGAAAACGCTCCAATGTTTCAACTCAGTTCATTTGTAAAAGACACACATTTTGCATTTGTTTTTTCATCTCTTGCAAATGTGTGCAGTGTGACATTCCTGTCTGGACAAAAACATGAGGTAAAATGTCTCACTTTCTGTCAAAATGTCTCAATTTTTACAAATATGCACACACTGTCTGAATTATATACAATTATAACATCCATTTTTTAGTTTTTGTAGTTTTTGTTTAAACTTGTTGAGTTGTGGAGGACATCT